>MCJB01020725.1:28126-107402 GCA_002018475.1 Nicotiana obtusifolia
GGGGGAAGTCTTGGGCTAGTCCGAAAAGTTTCAATTGGGCTTAGTTTACCCTTAAAAGACATTGGCCCAGTCCGAATTCTTCTTCTTTGTTTTATTTCTTTAACTTCTTTTGTTTTTTATTTTCTCTTTTTTTTTTATTTTTAAAACTAGAGAATTTAATAATTAAAATCTTAAATTACCTAAATGTGAAATTAAGCTAAATAACTATTTATAAAAATTATAATAACACTTGATTCTAGGAATTAAAGACTAAAAATTAAGAAAAGAGTAAAATGAACTATTTTTATGATTTTTCAATTTTATAAAACAAATGCTTACTAACTCAATCCTAAAAAATATAAAAACAAATCCTAAATGAGATGCATGATATTTTTGTATTTTCATGATTTAATTACTTAAAAATTGAACAAGCAAGAAAATATAAGTAATTTAAAATCTAATAAAATTCCTAAAATGGTTAATAATTAATTAAAAACTATTTTATTGATTTTATAGGAGTATTTTGGTATGAAAAAAATCACGTGCTCACAATGCATGATGCTAAATTTGGACAAAAAGCTCTCTGCATTGTAAGATGAAGCAGAAAATTTGTCGGGTTAGTGATACAGCTCTTACAATTTCCTTTCCTAATATAATCTTAAAGTCTCTCGAATTCAGCTACCCGACCTTGTTGAAAGAATGAATCTTATCCCTATAAACACTTACTTTTACATGGATCAAGCTCGGAGAAGATGTGGTAAACTCAACATAAATGGTAGCTATATTAAAGAAAGGGGCAATGCTGTCAGGGTATCAGCTGGTGCATCAACAATGGATACATTAATATTGTTCTGGAAGTCGACTCTCTTCTGATCACTAGCATGGTGAAGAAGCAGAACCCTAACAACTAGAAGTTGATCAGGATAATTGAGGATATTGTGATGAAAATGATTCAATCTAATTACAGCATATACCATCGGTACAGGGAGGAAAACTATGTAGCTGATTTCCTACCTAAATTGGGCACCTCCACTAGTGAACAAGAGGGGTCCTATGTTGCATCACAAAGGATGCACATGTGAGGCACAAGATGCACATGTGATGAACGGAATGCACTTATGACGCACGCAGAAGCTAGTTTTATTCGATATATGCATAAGATCTCTTATTAATGTTTAAGTGTAGTCCACCAACTTTATTGAGTTGCTTCTGATGTTGCTATAAGGTTAAAAAAATTGCCAGTATAGAGGGGCATAGTCAGTGCTCCTGCCAAGCATAGTATTACACCTATAAGTTTTATCTTGCTAGCTTGGTACTCAGTTACGATTTTTCTATTCTGCAACATACAGCAAAACTAAAAGCAAAGACATGAATTAGCAAGTTCTTTATTTATGTTAGGTCTAAGAAATTTCAGAATACTAAGATTCGAAGAGGATTGAGTTTTTCTTAGACATAACATTAATGAAGAGCTCATTTATGCCTGTCTTTGGTTTTAATTTTGACGTGGGGTGTGGAAAAGAATTTTCAACCGAATACCAAAGTTAGCAAGATTAAGCTCATAGATATTGTGCTATGCTTGGGCGAAGCACTAACTAAGACCTTCTATACCGGCAAAATCTCTCACCTGAGTCATCGTAGCAACAAAAAAAATGTTGCTAAGGTTATGCAGACGCATTGATCTCGGGGAACTTTATTTCTAGTGTGTAGCTGACGAACGCAAAACACACACTTAAATTCTGCTTGTTAATAAAAGATAATATAGTATAATATCGTATCCATAGGGATTGGATTTAAACAGTATTTTCGTATTTTCTAGCTTGAAAGCTATCCATGAGAATCAACAATTGAGATTTATATGACTAAGAATTGAAATTAACTAAGAATATACAGCTATTGACTAATGACTATCGAGGCAAGGAATAAGCAACTAATGTTATCAGTGGGAGAAGATAGGGTTTGGATAGGATAGGTGCAAGATAATTGTTCGGGATCTAACTCTAGATAATTCACTTCCAATGTTCAAGTGAATCTCTCGAATTCACTCTATTATTAGTTCAAATGTTCATGAAACTCCTCTCTCGATTAAGTCTTAACCTCACGAGATGAACCGATTTAAGCACTATGAAGATATGCAAGAATGCGAAGTGGATCGGTCTTTAGGAAAACCTCTTTCGACTATTCTCCTAACTAGGTTTAATCAATGATTCAACTAGCCTCTTTCGATTACTTAGAAGAATCTATGAACTCAACCAACAATATGATTCAAAGATATCACAAGTTATGCCTCTCTTGATTACATGAACTAGTGAATATAGATGCAACAATTAATTCTTCCAAAACGATTCAAATACATAAAAATAGAGTTATAATTCACAAACAATCATCAATACGCCAAATCCATCAAACCCCAAAAGGAACTACTCCATAGACATGAAGAAATTCATCTTGAAGATAATAAAAGTATAGGAAAAAATAAATTCGATACAAACTCGGATCTTGAGTGAGGTAGGAATGATGAAATCGTTGTGCTTGTGTTCTTCCAACTCCTCCTTAGCCTCCTTAGGTCTCCAATCTGTCAAAAGACCCTCTAAAATGGTGTTTTTGGTGTATTTAAGTCGCCGCCAAGAAAAACTCCGGACGAAACTACTCTTTCTTAGCCGAAATAGAAAATTACTCTAATATTTTCATGCTATTGCGCCGCCCCATATGGCGCGCCTTTGGGAAATTCCAGAGCATTTGAAAAATCATTTCTGCTCACTTTTTG
This sequence comes from Nicotiana obtusifolia, assembly GCA_002018475.1. Taxonomy (NCBI): domain Eukaryota; kingdom Viridiplantae; phylum Streptophyta; class Magnoliopsida; order Solanales; family Solanaceae; genus Nicotiana; species Nicotiana obtusifolia. Next base: position 30,870 of record MCJB01020725.1, read on the forward strand.
CACTAGCGCCCTGCTCCCCGCGGCGCATAGCGCGGGGCGGTAGTGTAGTTTTTCCAGAGTAATCTTTTTTTTTTACTTTTTGACATCCAGACTTGGTCCTCGACCCCCGAACACGATCCCAGCTTAATTGCTTAGGTCTTTACTCATACTTCAAAACCCCAAATAGCTCGAATTAGCTCCACAACATCTACATAACTCGAAATCACTCCTATAAGGCATAAAATATACAATAAGTACAGAACACTAAAGCTCAACACTAGTAAAATGCAGTGAATTATAGTCCAATAAGTGACTAAAATACGGGATTATTGCCTACCATCAACACCCCACACTTAAACCATTGCTCATCCTCGAGCAATAAAACTATACTTCACATAGACACGACCCTTTTTAAACAACTCTTCTAACTCATCAGAACAAGAATAATTAAAACAGATTATGCGCAATACCGTAACATCCTCGCCTCAAGATTTGACTCAAAAGCACCACGCATTTTTCACAACCTTCTCACTTACTCTGACACAGAGATCAACGCCATTACCTTTCCTTCGTGAACTAAGTGCCCTCACACAACAATAGAGAGTAGTTCCATACACAATATAACTTAAGAACAATTGGGAACTCAAGATAGAAAAAATTCACTCACTCTCAGAAATAACATTCATATGCCATAAGAGACGTACCATAGGCTTGCCCGTAGTGTACTACTCTACTAATTGAGCTCATTCAGTCAAGGATCAAGTAGGACTTTATGTGGTTGTAATGTAGGCTGCGGGATGGGTAGGATACATTTGGATATAAGAGTGACTACACCTCCCCAAGCACTTTAATACATACAATTAACCGTTCAAAACTCCCCACTTATGTCAAACCATAACTCCACCTTCATATCAATATATGTCAACTCCCTACTTCTTTACGCACAATTACATCAAGAGTTACCACTATCAAGGAATATTTTTCACAACCATACAACTACTTTTTTTTTATTTTCTTTTTCAATTCAAGTGGGGTATTACTTTTTCAAAACAGTGCACCCTTCTCCTTATTTCAATAGTTCCACTCAAAAGCCAAACCAATACCCCACACTTTAACTTTTACAAAGTTCATAACAAATTCAAGTGCTCACGAGAGGTAAAAGGTTCAAATAGATGGTCAATTCAAACAAATGGGTAAAGCTTGTAATGTGGTTGCCAAAGAAACAGTTAACTAAGATACATAACAATTAGGTAGGTAAAAGCATATACTGGCTCAACAAAGAAATGCTTATATCACTTCCAAGGCTGAATAAAACTACTGCTTCGCTTTGCAAATACACGGGGCAAGTTTAAGACATCAAATTCAATGCACAGAATAACATAACACCTCACACACACATGGCACATAACTCACTCAGGATCTGACTCATCAAGATACTCTAGCCAAAACTGTTAAGCAAAGTTAGAATCATACAATTTAAGGTACTTATACAAAGGTCAAAAACTGAACCTAAGTGTCACAACTAGAGCACTTACTATTCTCAAGGCACAACCTCGTCAAGAAAAGTCATCTCCATTTAATACACGGTACAAGACTTCATTATTCCTAATAAAAGAAAAACTAACTACACCAGTTCAAACAAAACCCTTGGAAAAGAACCGCGCCACCAAAAAAAACCAAAGGAGGAATTATTATACTACCCCACAAAGACAAAATATTTTTTTCCTTCGACTTTAATCCCTCAAGAAGGCAGCCGAGGAAATCCATCACCAGAAAAAAGTCAATTTTTTTCCAATAAAAAAAGCGACTACAAACACACATATACATATATACATTTAAAAGAAGCGATTATAAACACATATATACATATATACATTCCTCATAGCACACTTTAAATTGTGGCATGTCCTTATGGCACGCAAATAAAAGGCACGAGGTAAAGAAAACTCGCATGAACTTTTTTCGTTTCCGAGAACTTATGAACTCCACCCCTAATTCTGAATTCATTCCTCGTTTTCGCTCTTTGGGATTCTTTATGAAGCTCATCAGGCCAATGTCCTCTAAGGATATATGCAAGCCCCACTCTTTTCTTTCTTGCTTGGCCTCTTTTTGAGCGCTAAATTGTTCGTACACTATTACTTGTAAGAAATACTAATAGTGCCTACACACTAAAAATGTATTTGCAACTGCAATAATATTCTATTTAACTTCATGTTCAGTTGCGAAAAAAGGACCAACATACTCCTCAATATTCAATCCACTGTCGCTGATTCTTGTGGCAATCGCAGAAACTATCTTCATTGATCGAGAGATCAGTGTTGGAAGGTATAAATCAACATCCACGACATAAATTGAAACTACTTATATTTTTGCAGCTTGCTAGGAAGGTTTCAAATCATATTAAGAGTACAATTTTTCCTATGGGCAATGGGCAAAGAGTAGACAATTGCAAGTGAAGGTTAAATAACATATCAAGAAAATGCTAGAGAGCACACTCATACTTGAGGGAAAGTGCAAGACAAAACAATGTTGGTTGTAATTAACATTGCTAGTAGATTCGAATGTAACATTAGTATCCCTTGTAAATTAAAGTAGTAGATTGTGTTTCAAGTGGCCTGTCTGTCACGACCCCAATTTCCCTCCATAGGATGTCACGACGGCACCTAGCCTCTAAGACTAGGTAAGCCTAACAAACATGCAGAAGTGAATGAAACAATAATTTAAAAATCTCAAAACTCAACAACATATATAAAAAAGGAAATCTCTACTGCTCAAGGTATATGCAATAGCCAAAAACCCAACGTAATACAAGTCACAAGCTCTTGACGAGCGCAAAACACACACTTAAATTGAGCTCGCAAATCAAAGATAGTATAGTATAATATCTTACCCACAAGGATTGAATTTAAACGTATGCTCTTAGTTTTTAGCTGATTGCTATCTAGGAGGATCAACAAGTGAGATTTATATGACTAGGAATCTAAGGCTATTAACTAATGACTATCAAGACAAGGAGTAAGCAACAAAGATTATCAGTGGGAGGATAGGGTTTTGACATGATAGGTGCAAAATAATTGTTCGGGATCTAACTCTAGATAATTCACTTATAATATTCAAGTGAGTCTCTCGAATTTACTCTATTATTAGTTCAAACGTTCAGAAAAACTCCTCTCTCGATTAAGTCTTAACCTCACCAGATGAACCAATTTAAGCACTGTGAAAATGTGCAAGAATGCGTAGTGGATCGATCTTTAGGAGAACCTCTTTCGATTATTTTCCTAACTAGGTTTAATCAATGATTCAACTAGCCTCTTTCGATTACTTAGAAGAATCTATGAACTCAACCAACAATATAATGCAAAGATATCACAAGTTATGCCTTTCTCGATTACATGAACTAGTAAATATAGATGCAACAATTAAATCTTCCAAAACGATTCAAATGCATAAAAATAGAGTTATAATCCACAAATAATCATCAATACACCAAATCCAACAAAACCCAAAAGGAACTACACCATAGACATGGAGAAGTTATTCACAAATATAATTAAAGTATAGGAAAACATAAATTCAATCCAAACCCAGATCTTGAGTGAGGAAGGAATAATGAAATCCTTGTGATTGTGTTCTTCCCAAGCCTCCTTAGCCTCCTTCAGTTGAAAAATCTGTCCAAAAGTCCCAAAAATAGTTTTCTGGTGTATTTAATCCTTCCCAAACTAATCCCGGAAGAAACTAACCTTTCTTAGCCGAAATAGGAAGTCATTCTAATATTTTTGTGCTACCGCGCACCACCCCATGCCTCCCCATTTGGCCCACATGTAGGAAAGTCTAGAGCATTTCAAAAAGTCATTTCTGGCCACTTTTTGCACTAGCGCCCTACGCCCCGCGAGGCATGGCGCGGGGCGGTAGTGCAATTTTCTCAAAGTGAATTCGTTTTCTCATTGTTTTGACATCCAGACTTGGTCTTCGACCTCCTGACGTGATCCCTGCTTAATTGTTTGGGCTTCTACTCAGATTTCAAAGCTCCAAATAGCTCGAATTAGCTCCATAACTCGGAATCGCTCCTACAAGGCATAAAACACATAATAAGTGTAAAAATACTACCAATTAAAGCTCAACACAAGTAAAGTGCAGTGAATTGGAGTGCGATAAGCGATTAAAATACGAGATTATAGCCTACCATCAACACCCTACACTTAAACCATTGCTCGTCCTCGAGCAATCAAACTACACTTCACATAGATACGACCTTTTTAAATAACTCTCCTAACTCATCACACCAAGATTAATCAAACAGATTAAGCACAATACTGTAACATCCTCGCCTCAAGAGTTGACTCAACACCACCACGCATTTTTCACAACCCGCTCCCTTACTCTAACACAGAGGTCGACGACATTACCTTTCCTTTGTGAATCAAGTGCCCTCACACAACAATAGGTAGTAGTTCCACAAATAATAAAGTTTAAGAATAATTAGGAACTCAAGTGAGGAAGAATTCACTCATTCTCAGAAGTAACATTCATGTGCCTCAAAAGACGTACCATAAGCTTTCCCATAATGTACTACTCTACTAATTGAGCTCATTTAGTTAATGATCAAGTAAGTCTTTATTTGGTTGTAACGTAAGCTCTAGGATGGGTAGGATACATTTGGATATAAGCGTCAATACACCTCCCTAAGTACTTTAATATATATAATTTGACCATTCAAAACCCCCCACTTATATTAACTCATAACTCCACCTCCACATCAATATACGTCAACTTCCAACTTTTTAAAGCACAAATACATCGAGAGTTACCACTATCAATGAATATTTTTTTTACAACAATACAACTATTTTTTTTTCATTTTTATTTTCAATTCAAGTGGCTCTTGTTTTTTCAAAACAGTGCACATTTTTTCTTGTTTCACTAGTTCCACTCAAAAGCCAAACCAACACCCCATACTTTAACTTTTACAAAGTTCATAATAAATTCAAGTGCTCATGAGAGGTGAAAGGTTTAAATAGATGGTCGACTCAAACAAATGGGTAAGGCTTATAATTTGGTTTCCAAAGAAATAGGATTATCGGCTCAAAGGGGTTAACTAAGATACATAACAATTAGCTGGTTAAAATCATATAACTGACTCAACAAAGAGACGCCTATATCATTTTCAAGACTGAATAAAACTACTATTTTGCTTTGAAAACACACGTGGCAAGTTCTAGATATCAAATGCAATGCACAAAATACACAAAACCTCACACACACGGCACATAACTCATTCAGGATCGGACTCATCAAGACACTCTAGTCAAAGAAGTTAAGCGAAGTTAAGATCATGCAATTAAAGGTAGTAATACAAGAGTCAAAAAACTGAGCATAAGCGTCACAAGCACTTATTATTCTCTAGGCATAATAAAGTCAAGAGATATTTCTTTCATTTCAAATAGCACAAGGTTTCTTACTCCTAAAAAAAATTACAAACTAATTACACCCGGTTCAAACAAAACTCTTGGAAAAGAACCGCGGCATAAAGAAAAACTAAGGGGGACTTAATATATATATATATATATATATATATATATATATATATATAAAGAAAGGAAGACAAACATAAGAAATGAAAACAAACACACATTTACATATTTACATCCTCCGCCCCACACTTTAAATTGTGGCATGTCCCCATGGCACACAAATAAAAAGCAAGAGGTAAAGAAAACTCCCCTGAACATCTAGTCGGGGTCTGAGTCGAAGTTAGGCTCCATCCCTCGCGCCCGAACTAATGCACACATCCATGCAGATTGCTTATTCTCGGCCTTCTTTGCGTAGACCCCACACTTATCTTTCTCACTCATCACAGCCTTCTCTTTCGTGCCTTTTACTTTTCACTCAACACTCGCAGTTGGTTTGTCCTTTTGTGCTCCCTTTGCTACATCCATCTTAAAAGTGACAGTTTCCTCACCCACTCTAAGCATGAGGTTTCTCTCTTGTATATCTAATATAGCTCAAATCATTGCTAAGAATGGTCTTCCTAGGATGAGGTGGACCTTCATGTTTTCCTCCATATTTACCACTTTAAAGTCCACAGGAAATACGAATTTATCCACCCAAACTAACACATCGTCCACTATCCCCTCGGGTGGTATAGTCGTTAGGTCTGCCAGCTGCAAAGATATGGGTGCAGACCTTATCTCTCTAATCTCCTTCTTCAATTTCCTGTAGATAGATAAAAGCATTGAATTAATTGAAGTACCAGAATCACATAAGGATTTATCAAAATTAATAGTTCCTAAAGAACACGGTATAGTAAAACCCCCTAGATCTCCACTCTTTTGTGGGAGTTTATTTTGCAATATCTTGCTGCAATGCTCTGTGAGCTTGACCACCGAGGCCTCCTCTATTTTTCTCTTCTCTGTAAGGATCTCTTTCAAGAATTTAGCATAAGCAGGCATCTGTGAGAGAATGTGAATGGTAAGTTTACATGAAGCTGTTTCAGCCCATCCAAAAATCTCTCAAACTGCTTGTCCAGCTTTATCTACTTAGATGTTGGGGAAAAGTTAGAGAAGGCATATGCTTGCTCTCCTCATGTTCCTCCCTTTTCGAGTTTTCTTCCTTCTTTTTGTCAACTTCCATCTGGCCTTTCTTCTTTTTATCAACCTCACTTTTTTCAGCTGCTCCCCTCTTTCTTTTTCAAGTCTCATATGTTTTGGATCGGGGTAAGATCTTTCAACACTTGCCCACTTCTCAAAGTTACATCGTTCACTATTTCTTTTGGATTTCTTTCTGTATCACCTGGGAGCGTTCCCGGGACCCTCTCAGCCATTAGAGTAGCTAGTTGCCCAACCTATCTTTCCAGGTTTCAAAAAGATGTGCGTAGTTCCTTGATAGCGGCACCATGGGCGTCAAGCCTCTCATCTGTCCTGGTAATGAAGGCCTTCATTAGATCTTCCATGCTAGTCCCTGGGGTCTAGATTTGTTTTGTTACCATGCATTTGCAGTACCCTTAGGTGAACTCCATGAAAATTGGGGTGACTCTGACCCATTGCATTAAAATTTTAGTTTCCCACAGCATTCACTTCCTCAGTTGAGGCTTGACACTCTGCGTTAGGCTCATTGTGCATCGTGGCTGAGGTCAGCTTTCGTATTTCTTTAGCCATAGTATCAAGCTGCACTTGCAGAGATGTATTAGCACTAACTTGGTGAACACCTGTTGATCTTCTTCTTTAAGCACTCTCAAAGGGCCACTAATTAGCATCTTCAGATAGCTCATCAATAATTATAACTATTTCTTCTAGATTCTTCTTCATCAAAGGGCCTCCAACTGCATTGCTCAATGTTCTATGTGAGGCCGGTGTCAATCATTCCCAAAAGTCCCAGATTTGCATCCAGATTTCAATTCCGCTATGTTGACACTTTCTAACTATCTCCTTAAACCTCCCCCATGCTTCAAAAACAGTTTCAGTCTCTTTTTGGAAGAAGCTATGGATTTATTTTCTAAACTTGCCCGTCTTAGCTGTGGAGAAATATTTACTAAGGAATTTTCTGGTCATCTCCTCCCATGTTCTAATCGAGCAATTGGGCAAGCTTCGAAGCCACTACTTTGCATTATCTTCAAGTGAAAAGGGGAATGCCTTTAAGTACACTGCATCTTATGACACCCCATTGTATTGAAAGGTGTTCATACTATCCTCGAACTCCATTAGATGCGTGTTTGGATCTTCGTTCATCTTTCCTCTAAGACACAATAGTTCTGAATGGTTTGAAGCAATCCATGCTTCAACTCGAAATTATTTGCTGCAATTGGAGGTGGTCTAACACTTGATAATCCTTGATTGTAGACTAGTCTGGCACAATCACGCAATGCTCTACCAGGCCTGGGTACCGCATTCTCGAACTAGTCTTCAATAAAGGGTCGAATTAGATTGAATCTTCGACCCTTATTATCTTCGACGCTTTCCTCAGCGGCTCTACAGGCTGACTCAGTTGCTATCCTTGCAGCTTTTCTCTATGTTGTGCTGCCTCTCTTGCAGCTACGTCTACCTCGTCGTCGCTGTTATTAGCCATATGTTCTTAGGTTGAAGGTTGGCCCAAGAACTTATTCGGTGAACTCTTTCTCTTTCCTTAGTTGCCGCAGGTGTTTTTCCGAATAGGGTATTACTTCCTTTGAAGAAGATTGATTCAAACACCATGAACTTGACTTGTTGCCTGCACAAGGAAGAGATACCCGTGAAGAAACAAAATTAAATTAAATTCCTGAATTAGCACTACGAACTATTTCAAACACTATTGATTGCCAATCCCCGGCAACGGCGCTAAAATTTGACGAGCACAAAACACACACTTAAATTATGCTCGTTAATCAAAGATAGTATAGTATAATATCGTATCCACACGGATTGGATTTAAATAGTAATCTCGTAGTTTCTAGCTTGATTTCTATAAAGGAGGATCAACAATTGAGATTTATATGACTAAGAATTGAAATTAACTAAGAATCTAAGGCTATTGACTAATGACTATCGAGACATGGAGTAAGCAACTAAGGTTATCAGTGGGAGAGGATAGCATTTGACAGGATAAATGCAAGATAATTGTTTGGAATCTAATGCTAGATAATTCACTTATATTATTCAAATGTGTCTCCCGAATTCACTCTATTATTAGTTCAAACGTTCAGCAAAAACTCCTCTATCGATTAAGTCTTAACCTCACGAGATGAACCAATTTAAGCATTGTGAAAATGTGCAAGAATGCATAGTGGATCAGTCTTTAGGAAAACCTCTTTCGATTATTTTTCTAATTAGGTTTAATCAATGATTCAACTAGCCTCTTTTGATTACTTAGAAGAATCTATGAACTCAACCAACACTATAATGCAAAGATATCACAAGTTATGCCTTTCTTGATTACATGAACTGGTAAATATAGATGCAACAAATAAATCTTCCAAAACGATTCAAATACATAAAAATAGAGTTATAATCCACAAACAAACATCAATACACCAAATTCATCAAAACCCAAAAGGAACTACTCCATAGACATGGAGAAGTTATTCAGAAATACAACTAAAGTATAGGAAAACATAAATTCAATCCAAACTTGGATCTTGAGTGATGAAGGAATGATGAAATCCTTGTGCTTGTGTTCTTCCCAAGCCTCCTTAGCCTCTTTCGGTCGAAAAATCTGTTCAAAAGTCCCAAAAATAGTGTTTTCTGGTGTATTTAATCCTTCCCAGAATAATCCCGGACGAAACTACCCTTTCTTTGCCGAAATAAGAAGTCACTCTAACATTTTTGTGCTACCACGCTGCCCTATGCAGCGTGCATGTAGGAAATTCCAGAGCATTTGAAAAATCATTTCTGGCCACTTTTTGCACTAGCGCCCTGCGCACCGCTGGGCATGGCGCGGGCCGATAGTGCAGTTTTCTCAGAGTGCATTCATTTTTTTTTTGATATCCAGACTTGGTCTTCGACCCCCGAACGTGATCCCAGCTTAATTGCTTTGGCTTCTGCTAAGACTTCAAAGCTTCAAATAGCTCGAATTAGCTGCACAATATCTACATAACTCAGAATCATTCCTACAAGGCATAAAATACACAATAAGTGCAAAAACACTACAAATTAAAGCTCAACACAAGTTAAATGCAGTGAATTAGAGTGCAATAAGCGACTAAAACATGGGATTATGGCCTACCATCAGCTCTATGAAGTGATACTGAACATCTCTATACATCAAAGTTTAATAAAGGATAAGAAATAAAATAATCTAGGTAAAGGAGGACTTCGAGACCTATGGACACCGGCAGGTATACCTTGAAGTCTCCACGTACGGACTTAGCTCACTGATGCCTGGTCTAGTAGGAAGTACCTGGATCTGCAAAAAAGGATATGCATAAGCGTAGCATGAGTACACCACAGCGGTACCCAGTAAGTGTCAAGCCTAACCTCGATAGAGTAGTGACGAAGTCAGGTCGAGGCTCTACTGAAATAAATAAAAGATTGAACAAGTATAAAGCAGTGTAATAATGGCAGTAATGAAAATTAAACAATAAATGGCATATCAAGGTTGACCACACAGAACTAAAGCAATTTAATGTAGTACAGAGAAAACAATTAATAAGATGCTAAATAAACAACAACCAGGGACAGGTGCAAAAATGGAGAAATGACAACAAGAGTCACTATCGAGGTACCGCCTCGTAGTCTCAAATCACAAAATTAAATCACAATCCTTTCTTATATTACCGCGGGAGCCTTCACATTTAGTTTTTAAAAATTATTTTCCCGAAATAACATCTCGCATTTTAGCCTAACCTTATCACACCACATGACTTCTAGTAGTTTCCCTACTAGCCACGCGTATCAAGCCCACCTTATCTTACCGCGTGCGTTTCTACTCCATAACTTTATACCACCGCATGCGTATCGATATCCCAATGTATCAGAGATCGCACTTCAAGTGCCCAGTATCACAATTTGCCAAAAGAAAATAACAATAACACTAATTTCATGGTAAGGAGCCCATGGCTCAATCATAATGTACACAGAAGTCACAATAATAACAACCGAAAATGAACAGCTCAACATAGTGGTATTTCACAACTTAACTATCACGACCCAAAATCCACTATAGGCCGTGATGGCGCCCAACATCGCCGTTAGGCAAGCCAACACTTATATTATTCATTTTGTCATTTTTAAAATCATAACTCTTTCTTGGATAAAGAGATTAGTACATCAGAATGAATCGTAGTTACGTACAGTTTCGTTAAAATAATAAGTGAAAGTGAATCAGAAATCCATAACAAATTCTAGAACACCCCCGAAACCCGGTGTCACAAGTGCATGAGCATTTACTAAGGAGTATAAAAATAATACAACCTTTGTCCGGAATATAAATAAGACAAGATAAAGTAAATGGTACGATGGAGACTCTGTGGGCTGCGATACGTAGCCTGGAATGCAAGTCACAATAAAGTCTCCTCAGCAGCTCTGCGCCTGCGCCAAAATGACCATTAATTGAATCTGTCAGATCTTGCACATTTAGTACAGAAGTATAGCATGAGTACGTAAATCAATGCGTGCCTAGTAAGTGTCTAGCCTAAACCCAAAGAAGTAGTAACGAGGGGTCGACATTGACACTTACTAGAGGTCTAACAAAGCAATATAATAAATCATAAGTAGATGTGAAGCACACAACAATAATGGGGTAAATTTGTAAGTTACCTAATCTTCCAAATATTTCCTTTAAAAGTATGAGTTTCTCAGTCTTGTATTCTACCTCAACAGCTCATATGTATCCAGTACCAGTAACAAATGGATAAGAAGTACCATATAAAATGTCGGGCATCAGTGAAAAGATAATCTCGTGAATGTTCAGACTACCTGCGATATAACACACGATTATGCCGAGGTCGTTCGGCCCGATCCAGAATAATGCGTACACTGCCGAGGGTCAAGTGACACGAACCATAGATGCATCTATTATACTGTCGAGTCGTTCGGCCCACTCCACAAGAAAGGAGGAAAATTACCGAATTACGAGACGCGTGCTTACAATATAGTAATTGAGCACAAAGTGAATATGACCTTTACCGTTTCTCAAATAACCTACCAATAACTCAAGGGGATAAGGCTCAGCCTAATATATACATATATTTCCAAATTAATTTTAATTATAAATTTAATTAATTAAGTCAGCAGAATGAGTTCAAATAATTCAAATATTAAATGATAAATCCTAAGTCTACCGGGACATAAACTTGCTTTAGCCACGTACGGACTCTCGTCACCTCGTCACGCCCACAACTACTAGTACATAACAATTACATGACCTAGGGGGGTAGTTTCCCCCTCACAAGGTTAGACATGAGATTTACCTCGCTCTGAAGTTCCATAACCGGCTCCAATGCCTCCCTTAACTCTTCAATTCAAAGTCAAACGATCCGAAACTAGCCAAACAATGTGCAATTCAATCAAAATATACTCCAATGCTTATAATTAATCAATTTATAACAATTCCCAACTCCGCTCGAAAAGTCAATAGAGATTTTGTTCGCATTTGCGCGAAGAAGCCTGGCCAAGGAAGAACTCGCATTTGCGAGATTTCCAGTCACTTTTGTGATCAGCTTCCCTTCGCATTTGTAATGTTGTGGTCGCAAATGCGACCTTGACAGTGGGGGCTCTGGTTCGCATTTGCGAAGACTTTGTCGCATTTGCGAACAAGGTGTCGCAATTGCGACTCCTGCGACCTGTGCAATAGCTTTTATTGCGAGACTTAGCCTTATTTTCCTCATTTCCCACTTGGTCTTAGACGATTTTGAGAGCATTTTTGGGAGGGGTTCCATCAACATCAAGAGGTAAGTGATCCCTATCAATTCTTTAGCTAAATACACGAATCATAAGTAGATTTAACATGAAAAATAGTAGGATTTATGGGATTTTTGAGAAAAATCTAGGGTTTTGATAAAAATGGGAATAGTTACAGAATTTAGTAAAAATCATATATTTGAGTTCATGAGGTTATGGGTAACAAATTTCTTCAAAAATTTTTGAAATCCAGGCACGTAGGCCTCGGGGTGAATTTAGGAATTCTTCAATTAGGGTTGGAAAATCACTTTAAACAGTTAGGATATGAACTTTTAAACATGTATTGACTATTTTATATAACATTTGACTAGTTTCGAGTCGTTTGACACCGAGTTGAAGGTTTAAAGCACAATTGTGGATCGGAAAGTAAGCTTTGAGACGAGGTAAGTCTCTTTTCTAACCTTGTAAGAGGGAATTAACCCCATAGGTGAATTGATTTAATATGTGCTTCTATTTGTGGGGGCTACGAGGTGATGACAGCCCATATATAGCTACTAAGTATGCTTATATCCGGGTAGTTTAGGATCCAAATCATGTTATACTGCGATGTTTGCACCCTACCTGCTCATTTAATTGTTTAAAACTTATTGGAACTTGATAAAGGAATTGTAAAAGGTCAAATTTCATTTACTTGAGTTTTGGACTGGTTACTTGACCGCTAATGAGAATTGGTGTTTCTTTGAATAATAGTCTCTTAATAATCTTTGAATCGGTTGTTTATAAAGTATTTTCTCTTCTTGTGGAGGGGGCTGAATGCCTCAGTAATAGAATAGATGCATCTATGATTCGTACCGTTCGACCTTTGGCATTGCACAGTTGATATATTTGTATGTTGGATCGGGCCGTACGACCTCGACATAATTCATGTGTAATAATTCTTGGAGCCCAATTATAATTGATATTGTTCATTGGCTTGAGAGATTAATTTGTTAGATGATGGGAATTAATTTGAGATTTACTATTAGTGAAGAATGTTCATTTATTTCTTGTTATTGAGTTTTCAGTTGTACTTACGTTGTCCATGCTTAGTTATAATTTTAGTATTTTATTATTAGCCCATAGTAAGTGCCGAAATCGATCCCTCGTCACTACTTCTTCGAGGTTAGACTAGATACTTACTGGGTACATGTTGTTTATGTACTCATGCTACACTTCTGCACTAATCGTGCATGATCTGAGGCAGGTGCATCTCGTTATCAGTCCGGTGCGCATCCTTGACTTCCTCGAGACTTAGCAATGAGCTACATTCCGAGCCCGTTCTGCAGCACTCGAAGTCTTCCTTTTGTTTTTACTTTCTGTCTATTTCACTTCTGATAGTAGTGTAGTATTTTTTTGTATATAGTAACTCATACATTTGTGACACCAGGTCTTGGAAATTATGCTAGTAGACACATGATGATTTTTGAGTTATTTTACTTATCTTATTTTCTCTTAAAATTAGTTATCTCTCATCTTATTAAATTTTTACTTTCTATTTATGCACTAATTAAAAAATTAGCTATTTTAAAAATAATAAAAGAAACAATCATGTGGTTAGTTCACGGTTGGCTTACCTAGCGGTAGCGTTGGGCGCCATCACGGCCTATAGGAGAAAATTGGGTCGTGACATTATATGGCATACATTACTTCCAAATATCATATCAAGACGCATGACACTGTTAATAGCAAGTGGTGCACCAATAACGATTTTATTTGAGGCCACCTACTTTAGATTTGATATACCTCTTCAAACAACTTAAATAACCAGCACAAATATATCAAAGTAGAGCAATGGTGCTAATTTTATAAGGAAAGCGAAATTGATAATATGGGATGAAACATTTATGGCGAAGTGTCAAACGATCGAAATAATTGCACGGAGTTCTTATTAATGAACCGTTTGGTGAAAAATTAATGGTGTGGGAGGTGATTTCTATCAAGTACTACCAGTAATTCTAAAATCGACAAAAACAGACACTGTAAAAGCTAACTTGCCAAAGTTATACTTTTGGCATCAAATGAAAAGGATTCAACTAACAAGAAATATAACGAAAGAACAGATCCAGCATTCAATGTCTTCTTGCTTTGTGTCGGAAACGAATAAGAGCATCCAATAAAAAATAATTTATTTTTTCTGAATACTTGGTTACAATCCCAATGTTAATAGTAGTACATTTAATAAAAGAAATATTTCTATCATTAGATTAAAACGTAATTTGTGTTGCATGATAGAATTAAAAAGATAACTTAGCTAGCAGAAATGAATGTTGATCAACTAAATAAAATATTAATTGCAAAATTTTATAATAAAAATAAAATAATTTTCAGTTTTTGACTCAGCAGAAAATGATACCGATAATTATTACCAAGAAGAATAATTAAATATTTTAATACCAAATGGCCTTCTACCATATATGTTTGTTATCAAGTTTATTATTTCTTACGTATGTTAGTGTCACCGTATATATAACAGACTAAGTTAAAATTGATCTTCCATTGTATATATGTTAATTTTGAAAAAAAAATATGTCCATCATTCTATTGAAAAACTTAGATACGCCGAATAGCTTATGTTTAATAGCACACATATGGTATATAAAAGTTTTGACAATAATGTCATACATATAAAATACTAGTCAATGTGCTTGTAAGTATATTCTTATCCCTGAATCCAACTTTGTCTTCCGAAACTAAGGAATATCCTTTTAAATTTGTGTTATAATAATTTTTAGTATGTTTATGTTTTGCAAATATAACAAATAAAGCACAAGGACAAATATCCTAATATTGGACAATATTTACCGCAATATATTTTCTTGCACGACCAACTGTATGTTGCACTTTCAACAGGGATATCAAGATCGACAACAAGAGTTTTGGTAAAGGCAGAGCAACCAAAACATTAGGATGAAACATACACAAAAATATATTATCCATAAAGAAGTGTTCGTTAAGATACCATCACGTTAAATATTTTAAACTATAATACATAATTATCTAACTAACATGATAAGAATTGATCATTTGTGTAAGTTTTGATGATGTCCTTTTATTTTAAATTCATGTATTATGCTAATGTAATAATATTTTTCAGCATTTAAATGATTATTGTATTATTATACATAAAATTTCTCTCATTACTTAAATTTTATTATATTTCAAATAAATATTTAAATCATCACGTATCATTATTAACGTGCACGTACTAGTCTAGTTAAAAGTATAGCATTCAACAATCCAATGACGAAGAAGTCACAATATGAATGAGTTTGAATCCCAATAAGTTTCTGGAAACTTCTGCATATTGAACTTTCCCTATTACCTAGAGAGGAAAAGAAACTTTCATTATTAACCTATAACTGTGTGAAGAAAAGTAAAAAGTATATTTAAGATGCAGTTGAATGGTTATTACAGAAGTAAGAGGACCAGGCAACTATTTTACGATAACTTAGGGATCGTTTGGTACGAACACAAGTAATGCAGAGATTAGTAATGCAGGGATTGTAGTGCTGGGATTATTTTTTATCAAGTGTTTGGTTCATTGTATTAAAAATTAATTATGCAATGTATAAGTCTGAATTTAGTAATTTTAAGTCTTATCCATGTATAGCTAATCCAGAGATTAGTAATCCCTTCCTTTCCTTGGTATTAGTTAATCCCTCATATGAGGTATAACTAATCCATGTATTAGGTAGGAGTAAATTGAATTGACCAACCAAACATGGTATTGGACGGATTAAATTTTTATGCGGGGATTATTTTGCTTAATACGGCCTACAAACGACCCCTTAGAACATAGAATTAAGTGAATAAGCTCTATTCGTATAAACCGCACACTTGCTCTTTTAGCTAGTATACGATGATATAAAAATCACATCTATATCTATGCTACACTATTAAATTGGCCATACAAAACTTGACAGCACCACTATAATTGATAATTTTCTTATACTTTCGTATGATTATTTTATTCGTAACATAATGATATTCAACATGATAACGTGTCATTATGGTGTAATATTGGTTTGTAGTAGAGGCGGAGTCAGAATTTGAAATTTATGTATTCTGAATTTGGCACAGAACTCATAACTCGTCTTGAGTTTGCAACTAAATTTTTATATATATTTAACAAATTTTCTGGTACAAATACAGTATTTATGTAAAAATGACTGGGTTAGACCGAGCCCGTACCTAATAAGCTAGCTCAACCGGTGTATAGTCAATTAATTAATTAGATAAGATCAGATTTAAATTTCTCTTATATTTTGAAAAAATATTAATGAGCATTATTGACTTATAATTAAAGACCATGAGTGACACACATGATTTTACAACGTTATTTCCGTACAAAAAGATACAAAGATATGACGAACAAGTATATAGTAATGTTGAACAATAAATAAATGATGGTTTTGATGCTGTTTGCCATTAGAGCAAAAACTAAAGGAAAGAAGAGGAATTTAGTAAAAAGCAAATTAGAAGAGAGGGGGAGAAGGAAAACCATCTTTCCACTTCAGCTTTTTGTACTCATTCTGTTGTGGTTTTTTCCCTCTCACAGAAAGCAACGTACTGAAACTTTAAAATAACAAAAAACCTTATATCAGATAATTTAGGATTGCAAGTGGGAGTGGCTGCTTTCATACCCATCGTTGATCTATCATAAGTATCAAATCCCCCTATTCCATTTGCTCATACATTTAAATAAGCCAGGCTTTACTTAGGGACAGCAGGCCCAATAGTGGGCCCAGAAGAGTGGTAGCAGTGGTCGCAGAGCCGAATTCAGAATTTAAACTCCATGAGTTTATTCTTAAGGTTTTAGCATTGAACCCATTATATTTTTAAAGTTATGCTTTATATTTATTATTTTTTAAAATTTTAACGAATTTTATATATAAAAATTTTACTCCAAGTTCAATTGGACCCATCATTAACACACTACATTCGCCCTCGGGGTGAGAGCAGGGGTGGGTTGCACAAATTGTCTTTTAAGATCACTATTTATTTTTTGCCCCTGTTAATTTTGTTGAGTAAATTTATCCTGCAAAAAACAATTATTTATTTATTTTGAAGGGCAAAATTTAGTTACTGAGTTAATGGGGATATAATTGAAAAAGTGATAAAAGAAAAAGCCATACGGTGCAAATAATTTTTTGTGTGGGGGAGTGGGGGGAGAGATGGGTTGTGCAATTATACGAAAAATGGTAGGCCCAAATAATAATATAGACAGTTCAATAGACATGTCATATTTACTGCTAAGCTACATCTTATATGGGGTTATCATTTAATATCAAACAGAAAGGAAACAATTTGTTCATTTATAACTTTTTCAAGCGATTGCCTGACTTAGGTTTTTGTCATTATGTGGTCCTCCATTTATTCCAAATACCTTTACAAGTATTTTTAATTTTTTATTTCTCATATTTTATTATTTCAAACTTTCAATGCTTGACGGGGTTATTTCTGATAGGTCTCTGCAATAAATAAACCTGCTTTAAATTTTAAATCGGAATCCATTCCAATATGTTGTATCATCTAGTTATTTATAAGGGATATGATGACATGTCATGAGAGAGTTTTCAGTGACATGTAACGTCCTTGAGATGATGCTTAGCTAACCTTTAATTTGTTTTTAGTTAAATCGGATTTAAATTTTATTCAGGTTGAATTGTGTGATTTATTAATTATATTATCAACAAGCCTGACTTGACCATTTTTTTATCTTTATCTGCTATAACTTTTATTTCATTTAGGGCAAACGGTAGGGCGGAGCTTGAGTATTTCATATTCATGCAAGATTCGGGAAATAACTGCATTTCAAATAGTGTAACGTAACAGTCTAACTTAATGCAGCATTACTGCTTTCACGACTCGAATATATGACCTATAGGTCACACGAGATAATTTTACTGTTGCTCCAAGGCTCTCATTCATTAACTGTTATCTCAGCTAAACATTTAAGTTGTTAAAGTAAGTGCATTTATTATTATTATTATCATTATTATTGTTGTTGTTGTTAGTATTTTCAATAGTTGCAGTAACTATAAGAATTCAATCTTGCCTTGAATTGAAATCATTTCATGTGTTACATTTTAACTTAGGTTTTTCCTTGATTTATCGAATAAAATCTTTGCATTATTGCTCATTTTACCTAACTTACTAGTTCTAAAACACGATCGAGTAACTCGTTATTCGTTAATAATTATTCTTAAGACCGATGAAATCGAACTCTCATGACAAGCTGGTGTGCTTTTTAAAGTATTTAATTTCAATTATTTTAAGCATAAAATAACAGACATGACATGAGAATGTTGTTGTGCAGTTAAATTGTCATTTAAAATACAATAAAATAATCCAATCGTATCATTACACGAAGTAGAGAAATGAAAATCCAAATGGACCCCCTTTACCAACTCTCGTGGTTGCCAAACCAATGGGTACTGAGACAAGTTGTTCGATTATAAAATACCTAGATTTTGCCTTGTATTAGATTTTTTTTTTTAATTATGTGCTGACTCGAGTGTGTTTAAGGACACAGATAATTTCAACTGCTTAATCCCAATTGTTGGTTTATTAGTTTATATTTATTGTCTTTTTGGAAATATGTGCGTAAAAGGATGTTTAGATATGGCTAAATGAATCCTGGGACTTGATCAGAAAATGAACCAACTGCAGCTTATTTGAAAGGGAAATCTACATTTTTCTCATATGATTTAAACCAGTTCACATTTCTAAAAACATGTATATAATGTTTCACTAAACTAAAATAATTCATTTAATGAATGAATTTTTGGTTCAAAAGTTAGTAAACGTTTACAATATATGAAATATATTTTTACCCCTCTTAGATGTGGCTGTCTGATGAGACCGCGGCTAAACATCCGTGCGGATGTAGCCTTTGAGTGGCGGGTTCAACCATATTAAATCATATTATATGTGAATAAATTAATAAAATTTTGAAAAGTACAATATTTATTCAGTCCTAACAATTATGAAAGCGGAAATCAACAAATTTAAATTTTAAATTTTCTTGCCAAAAAAAAAAATTTTACTAAAATATATAAATGCTTCGGATCGGAAATACTAACAGATTAATAAGAAAATAAAGGAGATGAGAGCATTAGGTGGGATAGATAGAGTGAAGTTGCATATGTTAGGGTTTAATACTAATTTCGACCAGAGAAAGTAACGTTTGGCAGATTCATTGAGTGACCTAGTCTTTTTTTTTCCTTGGCGAGTGACAAGTTTTTTTTATAATATTCCTTTTTCCATTGGCGGATATCACGTGTGATGAGATAATAATCCACGAATTTTGATGATATTTTGTTGGTGAAAAAAAGTAGTACTTTTTTTTCTAATGATCGACAACCCTATGAAAATTATTATATGTTAAGACAATCATAGAACTACTTCCCATCAAATTAAATTCTAAAACTCGGGCACGATAAGATGATGGTGGATGTCACCATCTGCACAACTTTTTTCAAGAAATAAAAAAAAGAAAAAAAAGAAATAAAGGTAGTCCCCCACAAAGAGGCTCATAATAATTTAGATCAGAGAGAGGCACAGTTGTAGCTTCATCTGATCAATCGGAAAGAACACCTCATGGCATTCTCCGACACCAAAAGAGTGGTCCCTTTCGTATGAAAATTACTACTACTATCACTCCTATTTTTATTTTATTTTTTACTCGATGTCTGGTATCCGTATTGAACTTTAACTAAGTTTGGATTCACGCTGGAAAATATCATATTGGAGGGTAAAGAGCTACGTAACAAATAAAACTTCATATTTATGGCTCGAATCCGAGACTTCTGACGAAGGATAAAGGAGTATTTATCATGACCTATCACTTATACTACTGTTACGTGGCTGTTATTCTCTTTGACAACTAGTGTTTGTGCACACCCTTTTATGCTCACTGCTGGTTTTTGAAAGTGCTTTAATTTGCCTTTTAAGAATGCAGTAAACCAGCTATGATTGACTTCTTGATGACATTAAATAGCTTGCTTACTTGGAATAATAATGTTAGAGTTAGGAGAGTGGTTTAATTTTGTTTTTTCTTTAAAAAAATTTGTTTTCTCTCAAGAGCCAACACTCTGAGTAAAGGAGAATTACACTTGTTTGCATTTATGCTTGCTTGCCTGCTTAACTATACAGTTATACTTGCTTGAATTTGATTTCTGAAAATGACAGTTTGATGTAATTAAAATGAAATTTCACTTTCTCTCCTTACAAATGGGAAAAGAACAAAAACTAAAAGTGTTAAAAGAATGAAATCCGTTTTGGAATTTAGAGCAGGAAAGATTGGTTTTATATTCCATTACAAATGTTCCTTTAATTTAGTTATGTGGCCCTTTTTACATGAGATCGGTAAAATATTACACAGAAGATTAGTAAAATATACGTAGAAATCTTTGTAGCATTTTCTTCTATATAATCAAATTGTAACGGGTCATAGAAGATCATTTCTTTCACTTAACTATAGAGGTATTCAGTAGTTACTAGAATCTTTCATTTTTGCATATTAGAGGTTTAAAATCTTTCCCTTCTCTTCTCCCTATATTCAGATCCTACCACCCTTCCCTCTGCCCTAAAAAAGTTCTTAAAGAAAATTAAACAAAGAACTTACTATTGATGCACCAGAAAAATTGAATTTCTAACGAGGAATGCATTTGCCCGATTAAGTTGTAGGTAGTAGAATGAGTCTCAGAGCACAAATTCAATTCAACCGTACATACAGAGAGGACAATGTCTTAGTAGATCTTTTTGCCAATTTTGCTGAATCTACCAAAAGAAACACCTTCTTCACATAGGCTATAGATTTACCACCTCAAGTTATATTCACTATGAAGAATGATGAGAAGGGTAGACCAAACTTCAGAATTCAAGTTTAAAAAAAAGGATATTTCATCTTCAGAATCAATTTTTGTATATACTAAGTGGTATATTTAGTTATTTTTTGTGAGCCTCAGTATACACGAGAATTCCTCCTTTTTCTGGAATAGGTTCAATTGTAGGAATTGAACTATGTTCCTCCAAACCTTGTAATAATGAGATATGGCCGAGCCCCCACTTAAACCCATAGATCATTAATTATAATTACATATCATCATTATTAAGAACCAACCTCTCAATGGTGTACGAAGAGGGATTAAAAAAATGAAGAACCATCTAAATTTTCAAAAAGGGTAACAATAAACAAACAAAGATACGCTTAACTTGTGTCACCAAAAGTGGTGTTTATATCACTAGACCTTTTTGTAAGGTTAAAAACCATATAAAAATAAATTAATGTATGCTTGCCTTGTGTGCGTGCCCTATAAAGGAGACTTCCCATTAATTATAGAATGACATATCATTTTCTCTAAACAGAAAAAAGGAAAGATATATATATATATATTAGTAAAAACTATTAAAAGAAGTGGTATAACAAAGCCTTGAACTATGGAAGTAGTGCTTTTCATAGGATAACAAAATTTCACCCTTTAGCATCAGTGACTTTCACTACCACTTGTTTCTTTTACATTTTTTATACTTTAAAAGCATATATACAAATGATAAGTTGGTAATTATATTATACTATGTATCTTAGATATAAAAAAAGTTTCGGTGAAAGCGAAGGGAGGTGATAGTGAAGAGAAAGAGAGAAGGCGACCCATTCTCTTCTTCTGTCTTTGTTTCTTATTTGATTGGGAAATAATACTTAGTTTCCATTAAAGTAGATTCCTATCTCCAACAACAAAGATCAAACCTTTACAAGAATTGCACATAGAAAAAGAATTTTCTTGAACTCTACTGAAGGCTGAAGTTGTCTCATTTTTGTATCTTTTACGGGTATTTATTCCACTTCAATTTATCTATTATCAACCAAATCAAATTGGTGTGAAGAAAGAATATTTTCACATACCTTCAACTCCTGATATATGTTATTTGTTGAGCGGTTTATGCTTGTTTTTTGGTTCATTTTTCCTTCTATTTTTTGCCCCTTTTTTGTGCTGATAAATCTCACAATATTCTCTCTTTTTCCTTTTTTTAACTTGAGTAGCTTCAAGACAAGAAATGGCCTGGTCTGAACTCTCAAACAAGCTCATCTCTTGATAGATGAGATAAAACCATATGGACGGACTCAAATAATTCTGTTAATATATAGGCAAAAGTTACAAGCTTAGTATCTTCCTTGAGAACTTAATTCCACAAAAGGAAAATTCGATGTCCCAAAGTTTTCAACAAGGATTTTACAATTTCTCTGGTGTATATGAGAGATCTGCGACGAAGCATGAGGACATGTTAAGAATACAAGGCTTTGAGCCAGTACTACCACCGCCACCGCCACAGCAAGTAGAAGAGCCGTCAGGTGCGGTTTATGACGGCGGAGGTATGTTGACGGAGATTATCAGCTACCCGTCTGCGTGGCGGAAAGCTGCCACGGAAATCTTGGATGATCAGATCCAATCAAGCAATTATCGACCGTGGCCACAAAAGGAGCAGCAGCAGCAGCAGCTTCCACCTTCAATAAACGAAGCTGAGGTAATTAACTGGTAATCATTAATTAGCTGTGATTGTGTACTTATGCAGCAAGTACCTCATCAAAAATTTGGAGAGTGAAAGTGCAATTAGATTCATTATTTTTAAGGGAATTCTTATCAATCAACCTTGACCTTGACTCTCACTGGAGTACTTCAACTATATTTATTAGTAGAAGTTTTTTTTTCTTCTCTTTTATGGCTAATTGAATAACTGGAAATTTTCATGCAGCTACCACTCATGAATTCTCATATTAAAGCGTCCTCTACACCTCGCTCATCGTCTTCACTTCACATGTTACTTCCAAACTCAGGAGACACTAATAGTCTTCTTCATCAACAAGGATTTCACTTGCTTAATTCCGCAACTGTGGAACCTCCATCTCAGTTCACATGGATTCCAGGTAAATAATTATACCTTCAACACCCCTTTTACATGGTTCAAAACTCGAACCAGACTTCTGTCTACTATGATATCATAATTATGTTTTCATCAGGAAGTAGCGGTGGAGAAGACAATTCCACAAGAATTGGGAGGATAGTGGATGGTCAAGGTCTTTCTTTGTCACTTTCTAGGAATTTTGAAGCTGCTGCTAAACTGGAGGATTTGAGGATTGGAAATGGAGGAATTTACTTGAACAATAATCAAGGATTATTCGGACCGATTAATAACAACAACAACCAACATCAACTGTTACATTCAGGAGTAGTTATGGATTATCATACTACTCCTCACAGTAATCATCAAGTTCATGTTGGATATGCAGCAGCATCTCCTAGAATGACAAATGTTCTCAGAAATTCAAGATATGTAAAAGCTGCTCAAGAATTACTAGAAGAATTTTGCTGTGTTGGAAGGGGAAGTTTCAAGAACCAAAGGGTAAAAAAATATGAAGCTGAAAACCCTAATTCAAACACGGAGAGTGAAGATCGTAGTTCCTCAAAAGATCATCCTCCATTGTCAGCTGCTGAAAGATCTGAATACCAAAGGAAGAAAATCAAGCTGTTATCTATGCTAGATGAGGCATGTAACTTCTTTAATTTATCCCTTTCTCTTTTTCTTGTTAGTAAAACGTCAAACACCAGCTTGTTAAAGGGTCCATTTTCAAAAATAGACAAAAGCTGATTACCTAATGACAATTAGTCATTAGCAACTAATAATGACATTAGATTAATATAGGAGTTGTACTACACCCTAACTCTCATTACGTTTTAATTATTGTTGCACTTTTTACGTGTCACTTAACACGATTTACCACAAGAGAAGGGTACATGTCGAGCAACGAACGACATGCCCCCATTATAGGTTGTAGTTTAGTATTTAGGAAGCTATTAGGAAAATTCTTTAATAAAAGAAGCTAATGATTTATCAACTGCTACATTTGGGACCATTTCTCGATTCTTTGTTCCAGATTGAGGTCTTTTTATATATATAATCGTGAATTATTGAGGCCAACAGTGTTTAATTTTGTTACAATGATGGTTTCCTGTTGTGCTTAACCTTTGTTAAAGTGTCAGTATTTGGAAATAGCACACTGCTAAAATCTCGAAAAATCTCTTTAAAAAATCCACAACCCGACAACAAGCCACACAATATCAATTGCTCCCCACGTTCATTAAATTCCCTGTAGTACTAAGAAGATGTCAGTAAATTAATTTTATAACAAAATGTGAAGCCGCGGCTTTGATCTTTTGCTGGAAAAGTGCAACACAACGATGCTTCGTGCTACGCATATTCCATCATTTAGTCTTTTTTCAGATCTATGCACAATTGCACACCATGTGTTTGATATAATTAAAAAAAAAAATTCGTGGTACTAATATTATTCTTAACAGGTAGATGCAAGATACACGCGTTACTGTGAGCAAATGCAGGCGATGGTGAACTCATTTGATTCAATGATCGGATATGGTGCGGCAGCGCCGTACACGGCGTTAGCACAGAAGGCGATGTCGCGGCATTTTCGGTGCATAAAAGATGCCATAGTAGCTCAGCTGAAGCAGACTTGTAAGTATCTTGGGGAGAAAGATGTGACGGGAAGTGGTGGGTTGACGAAAGGAGAGACGCCGAGGTTGAAAATGCTAGACCAAAAGTTGAGGCAGCAAAAGGCACTTCACCAAATGGGAATGTTGGATTCAGATGCTTGGAGGCCGCAAAGGGGGTTGCCTGAACGATCTGTTAATTTTTTAAGGGCATGGCTTTTTGAGCATTTTCTTCACCCGTACGTTCTCTACTCTCACTCACTCTCTCTATCTTTCTTTCTCCTTTTCTTTCTGCTTTCTATTTGGTGCCTGCGCGCAGACAGTACACTCTGCTACGTATCATATGCACACTGCGTAAAGGTTCACAAAAGTTTTCATATTTAGTACTCTGAAACTTTAGGAATTAAAGGAAGTTTGGAGCAACGAATAAATTGTTTAGGTATGACCTATTGGTTACCGGCTCGAACCGTAGAATCAGCTCTGATGCTTGCATTAGAGTAGGCTGCCTAAATCACACCCCTTGGAATGCAGTCTTTTCCTGAACCCTGCGTGAATACGGAATGCTTTGTCCATCGTACTACCCTTGATATTCTGAACATTTCCACTGTCAAGTCTCTTCAAAGATAACAATATACACTCGCCATACTAATTGGGATTAGTAGATCAGAGAATAAAGTAGCTAACTTTGCTACAATAAGTTAAAAAGACTTATAATATAAAATTTATTGTCACCGTATATAAGTTAAATCTTTCTGTCACAATTTACACATACAAATCTCGAGGCCTTTTATGTGCATATATATTCCCATTTCTTTCCTTTGGGTTGTTGAGGAAAATCAAAAAGTCTCCGGCCCCTCAATTACCAAATGGGTATCTTTTTTTTTTGTCAGGAGAGAAAGGGA
Source organism: Nicotiana obtusifolia (assembly GCA_002018475.1). Classification (NCBI taxonomy): domain Eukaryota; kingdom Viridiplantae; phylum Streptophyta; class Magnoliopsida; order Solanales; family Solanaceae; genus Nicotiana; species Nicotiana obtusifolia. Next base: position 56,604 of record MCJB01020725.1, read on the forward strand.
GAATTTCATGTTTCCTTCTAAGGAGAGGACTGAATTTGCCTATGCCTCAAATTTATGCATACTCATAGCACTCTTTGTGTTAAGCACTTATATAGTAATAATTATACTAATTTTCACAGTCCACTATTATTACTCCATACAATAAGAAAAGAAATCCATTTTGTCCTTAATGTTCAACACATTTTCTTTTAGTTAATTTATAGAAGAGTTTTATAAGGTGGTTCCAAATTTTCTTAATATAGTTAAGTCAAAATATGCTAGCTAAAGGAGTTTCTCTGTCCAATAATAAAGTTCATTATTAATCTTTGAAAAGTTTTCTTTCTTTGATTCAATTATTATTGTTCTTTCTTATGCATATAATTGTAGCACAAATGACAAATCCAAAAGGAATTATAACAAAAAGTATCTGGAAAGGAAGGACAAAAAATAGCAAATGGCAAGTAGAAAATGAACAATTACATTACAAACAATGTTGTTTTGGATATCATTTCGTGGAGAAACAAGTCTTTTAGTTAATACTTCTCTAGACTTATTTCATATCATTTAGGTATAGAATGAGTAAAAGATTATTAATTTTACCCGTATCATTTCGGTATAAAATAAAATAAAAATCTTTATCACTACTATTACTCTTTGCTAATATTCAGGATCAACGAATGGGATCACATCATCTAAATATTCAAGTCGATTGAGAGAGTACATTTTTAATCTATTATATCTGAACACTTCTCTCACGTGTATATCTAATTATTGTTCATGGATAACATGTGAAAATATTTTAAGCTTCTTAGTAACGGTAATATTTGAATCTAAGATCTCTTGCCAGCTCTAATATCTACCTCATACAAAAAAGATTATTTAATTAAGAAGAAAACAAATAGAAATTAGATGTCATTTGAGATCAATGTTGCTCGGACTCTCCCGAATATTGTCGTACTTGTATTGGATCCTTCAAAAATATTATATTTGCAGAAATCGAATAATATAAATTTTAGACATGATTGGTGGGTGAATCGGTGATTATTAGAATTTTTAGGAAGAGATGCATTGGAATCTTATATACGGATTAGTGCAGACAGAGCAGAAAGATATGATCTTTTACCATGCAAGAATTGTATTGAGGATTGTTGTCGGATTATGAAATGGGAGGAAAGTGATGTCATTATAAGCCTTTGCTTTTTACACCTTTGTGTATTCAGGTATCCAAGTGAAGCAGACAAGCATTTGTTGTCTCGGCAGACTGGTTTATCCAAAAATCAGGTACTCATTCCATCTTTTCTCTATTACTATATACTATATCAGATGCTGTCATATCTCTTGAAAAGGATAACTCATCTTTGCTGCTGTAGTCATTTATCTGTGCTACTTTTTCTTGGCGCATGTCCTCGATCCGTCATCTTCTTTTACTTAATTATAAGGAATCTAATTTTTTACGCTTTAATATAACTTAAAGTATTAGTATAAACTATTATTTATTTTTTAAATTATTAATTTCACTTCTTATGAATAATTGCCTCAAATTGTATTATAAGTTATGTGATAGTGTAAATCCTTTTGTACATTTAAAGTTAAACTCTTTCTTAAACTATGTGTTTTCTTTTTTCGTGATTTTTATTCCTTTGAGCCAAGGTAGATGGTAGAAAAAAGAAAAATAAAAAGAAGATTTTCAGTGCAAAGTAGGAGATATTTTTTTCTATATAAGTACTACTCCACTATTTTGACCTTTTAAACCCAGTTTTTCAGTGCATTCTTCCTGCTACTATTTGAAGAAGATTTTGTAGGAGTAGGATGACAGACCGTAGGACACCTTTGATCAGAGGTGATGCCACATAATTACGTTTTTTTTCTTATAATGAAAAACCCCAAAACTCTTCATTTTAGTTTTTTGCTTTTGCTTTTCTTATCAATCCTATGAATATTCGTTTGGCATTTTCTTAGTTTGATAGTTATTTCTTTGGTTTCTTCTAAGGAAAAACTTACTTGCGATGTCTTAATCCAACATGATAGTAATTTCAAGTAGGAATAATGTTGGAAATAAAACCTAACTATACTGGATAAAGTTACATATGTTATTGTAACGTACTAAAATTTTATTAATTTACTGTTATGGTAGGTAAATTTCAGTATTATATGTGTACGTGAAATTAACTTGGTATATAGGCTTCCGTGTGTCTTTTAAAGCAGCAGGCCTTTGCAATTTCTCCCCTTCTAGCTCTGATAGTAGTAACTAGTTTTAAGATTTGTTCGAGTAATAAGATAATTCTCAGGTTATTTATGGTGTGTATAAAACTAAAGCTGTTAATTACTAACTTCTTTACCAATAATTTAGCTATAAACAACGAATATAAATTACATCAAACCTTTACAACATGTAAAGGATGCAGGCTAGTTCTTATAAAACATTATTGAATAGGTAGTTAGGACGTGCATGCTTGATGTGACAATAAATAATTGTTTACAAAAATATTTCGGGTAGGAAAAATATATTATACTTTCTAACTTATTCCAAAACTGCAATTGTCTGTGAACGCAAGAAGTGATATGATAACAGCATCCAAAAAACCTTTGGAGTAGGGATGCAAGCGGCAGGTCGGATCAGATATATTATGGGTCGAAAATGGGTAATGCAAAAACGAATAAATTATCTGATCCGACTCATATTTTATACGAATAAAAAATGGGTTAACTGGCGGATAATATGGATATCCATATTATCTATGACTTATTGAATAAGATCACTTTTGGGAATATTTCTAGTCTCCCAAACTTGAGGAACCCCCAATTTGGGGTTTACAAATGTAAAAGTTAAATTCATTAATTATTCATTAGTTATCCATTTTAATATAGTTTCTATCCATATTCAACCCGTTTTTAAAAAATTCATTATCCAACCCATTCTGGTGAATAACTATTTTTTCTAAATCCATTTTGCCACCACTAATTTGAAGTAATATCTGAGATACCTGTAAAATTATAGCAACATTAAGGCTCAGTGCTGGAGTACTGTATGGTCTTCTAAAGGCACTTCATCAATGGCATATTCTGGACAAGAAAGGTATTTTTAAGAACTCATTCAAATAGAATTTCTCATGATTTAGTTCCATTAATATTTAGTGAACTTCTTGTGTTATTAAAAAACTTATTTCAAATAAAACTTCAATGCTTTCATTTGAAACCTTACAGTGCTAGCTGGTTTACCTTAAGTACTTGCATTCCATAGATCTTTCCTCTTTGGATTTTTTTTCCGTTTATGTCTTGTACATGATATTCAAAACCAAAAAGGGGAGGGAATTCAAAAAATAACCAAACATCCTCCGCAGGCTCTCCATTTTAACTTAATGTATTATATACGAAATGACATTTTTATACTCTAATTTAGCTTTTTAAAGAGATATATTCATATACCCACAATTGCATTTTGATTACTTTAGACATGTAAAAATATCAGATTATTAATTATCAGTAACTTAGCGAGGGTCTTCTCTCAACACATATATCCTTCTTATAGTTGATCTATCACATATTAAGGCAATTTTGTTTGGAGATGATCATGTTAGTAGCCACAAGTGGATTATTCATGAGCAGAGTTAGCTATGGAGAAAGAGAAAATGAATCCCTTAATTTGTTAATGACATTCTTCATTGACGGGTCTTCTACGCTTTTATGCGAGACGACATTTTAATCTTGATTTAGGAGTGAAATGCTTATCATTCTTGTATTCTAAACTTCCTAATATAGAGGGATAAGGATAATATCCTGCATTTAAACTTATATAGTGAGTCTTATACACCGCGTATTTAAACTAGGACTATATATTTTGTGGTTGCACCATACATGAAAAATCATGTAGCTAAGTAGCAAATTTTTTTACTAATTGTACTTAGTAATGGATTAGCATAGATTATCAAAAAATATTATTAGTTATAAACAATTTAACGATAAATTAACGATAAAATTCATAACTAATTTCAGTATTTTAGTTAGGACCCTAGTAGCTTGAGTATGTCAAAGAGCTTCTTCTCAAAAACTTCAATTACTAATATATCTATCACCCTATTGTGTTCCCTATAGCTACGTGCGATAGGTGGTGTTCCAAGTAGTTGCATCAATGACCTACTCCTAGTAGACTTACAATTCTATTCCCAATTAATGGTAAGATATTTGTCTATTTAAAGCAGTAAAATACAAAATTTAATAATTTTATGAAGAAAATATTTTAGGTCATATTAAGTGCACCATTACCAAAGGACTTAACTTGTGTTAGTTGAAGCTCTGTGTTATTAAGAAAGGATGTTATGATTAATTTGGCTGCTAACTACTGTAGCTAGTACAGTAATCCTATTTGAGAATGGAAAGGTAAAAGGCAGCTATTTGACAAATAGATGCAACATTTCCTCTGATTTACTGCAAGTATCTGGCAGAGCGATAGATCCAACACTTTTGTCTGATTTACAGTACCTACCATTTAGCATAGGACATTCACACTGATGATTTTAGATGATAGACTGTCACTCTTGCATTAATTTGGTCTCATGTAATTAATGTGTCCTCAACAAATTGAGTGCAGTAGCTAGCATTTATGACTTCATCCACTTTATTAATTATTACTCCTCAACTTTGCCATTTAACTTATATACTTCAGTTTACGGTGATCATTTTACTTTTGACAAATTATTAAATAAATACCAACTTTTAGAAAAAATATATATATATTTATTAAATTAACCTTAATTAAGTGTTATATTGACACATTAGAATATCTAAATAAGGAAAATTTTTGAAAAAATTAAATTAATTCCTTCTTGATTATAAAGGACACTTATTTTGGACTAAAATAAAAAGGTAATATGATTACTTATTATGGATCGGAGGGAGTACTGATTTTAGTGTAAATTCTAAATGGTCAAACATTATCACAATGGATGCTCATGGTCAATTATTATAATTTTAGGTATTATCTATGTATATATTACACAAATTTGGCCAAAGCCAATGGGTGTTATCTATGTCAATACCCATACCTCCAAAGGTAGATCCGCCACTGATATATATTCATAGCTTTACGCTGCCAGTGCAATTGATATGTTGTATCAAGTTAGTTTTTTTTTCTTACTGATAAGAAGTTAGAAATTAGGGCAAAAGTTAGTGGATAGTTCTACGTTTTCCTTGGTCATGCTAGTAGTATCAGTGTTAATCTGTACTACTTTTGTATTGCCTGTTGCTGCTTCTCTCGTTTCATCTTTCCTTTAGCTGAGAGTCTATCAAAAATATTCTTTTTATCTTTTCAAGGTAGGGATAAAATATGCAGCACATACTACGCTGTCCGAACCTCTTTATAAGATTATGCTAGGTTTATTATTGTTATTATTGCTTATCAACATGTTACTCCTATATGTAATTTGATTAGTCAAATATAATTTATACTGCCAATGCATAAAACTCAAACTCTTTGCGTATTTTAGGTATCAAATTGGTTCATAAATGCTAGGGTTCGGTTGTGGAAACCAATGGTGGAAGAGATGTACCAGCAAGAAACTAAAGAAGTGGAAACAGATCAAGATCAAGAAGAGGAGGAGCAAGAAAAACAATTATCTGCGCAAACCTCAATGCACGACGAGATTAGCAACATGGCTACATCGGCAACAACAACAACAATGCCATTATCAGTAAGATCCGAATTTAATGCAAATGAAAGAGACCCTTCAAAGAACATCATAAATTATAGGCAGTACGCCTTGGGAAACCAACTAATAATGCTCCAAGATGATACCGCCACCGCATCCTCCGCCACACACGACGTTTCAACCACCGTCAACCGCTACGTTACAGCGGCAGACGCTGCCGATTTGGTTGCTAATTCAAATGCCGCATTTGGTTCGCAGCCGGCTGGGGATGTGTCACTCACATTGGGACTACGGCACTCGGAAAATGTACCAAGGAAGACAACTCAGTTCCAATTAAGAGACTTTGGAGCATATTAATCAACAATTTTAAAGATATAGGAATAAGAAAAGTAATGTAAGCAATTACGTGTATAAGGTTGGAGTACTCAGATATTAATTGTATAAATGGGGAATTGTAATCGTATAATATTTTGGTGAATTTGATACGTAGGTTATTATGTCAAAAAAGGACATGCGGATAATTTATGGAAATGTAGTGAGTTGACTGCTATAGTTGGCTAGTTGTTTTACACGAATATATCTATGTGCTTATATTCATTACTGTAGCTCTTCTTTTTAGCTGTTGAAATACTTATTTATGAATCTAGGTGAACATGAACTCTGATCAGTAATATTGTCGAGTACTGCCATTAGTCAAATTATTCAACAGAATCACAAAATAATAACTATGAAATAGTATGAAGATAGCTACGCTTTGTCCTTATTGTATTCTCTAGTCGTATACCTATGTGAAGTCAATTATATGAAGCTAAACTATTACAGCAATACTATCAACTGTTATTCGTATTTCAAGGTCAACACTAGTTGGACTGTTCTTTTCTTTTGGCCGCAACTCCAGTATTAGCATTTAATTTCGAAATTATCATATGTGGCCTTTTGATTTGAGTATATAACATTTTGTCGTACTTTACTGTTTCATTTTCTTTAATGTGGCTCATTAAAGAAAGGTTTTGTGAGGACTGACCAATATCTTATGACATCTCTATAGGGGAAAAAACAGTCTTGTTAAACTCAAAACCAAAAAAATAAAAAAAAAATAGCCATATTCACAAAAAAGTATATTTTTTGGCAAGTAAAATATTCTTGTGTCAAGATAGATAGGAAGTTAAGACTTCACAATCAGAAGGGGAATAATCCCTTCCCCCTACCCCATAACAAAAGAAACTACTTACTCAAATTGCTTTAAAGTAATTCAATTTCTAGAAGATCAGTTATGAAACTTAGGATACTTCAATTTTTTTTTAAATTATTATAAAAGACATGGCAATGCGTTATCAGTTAATTGGTGTATATGCCAGTATAATGTCATTAAATCAGTAGATATGCCATTGTCGTGATTCATGAATCTTAATTAATACTATTGGTCGAGGTTTGATTGGTTAACATTCACACAATAATTGCGGCTATCCTCAACTTATCATTAAACTAACATTATCCAGTGGAAGGTTGCTTTCAAGCAAGCATAAAGATGGTTTTACATCAAAATGGCATCATCTCTTAGGGCATGTTACTGGTTATCCAGATCCAACCATGAGTTTTAAGATTAGGCAGAATATAGTGCTTGACAGTCGAGCTATAAATATACGCGCGATAAATAAGTATACATATAATTTGGGCGGAGCTAAAAGTCTTGTAACGAGTTTGGTAGAACCCGATAGTTTTGCTCGAATAGTGTATATGTATTAAGAAATTTATTAAATATGTGTACATATTAAATTTAGAATTAAATTATTAACACTAAAAATTATTGTTGTAAAATCCATAATCCAATTTAGAACTTACTCTCCGAACATGGTAATCATATCGTCTAAATTCTAAATAGACCACTTTCCAGGTCAACATATGAAACTGACACCCAACAAGCTTAATTTGCACTTGTACCCATGATTTAAATGGCATGCGGGATAGGATGTTGCTGCTCAAGCAGGAATCCAATGTTCACACAGTCGAACGCCACTCACGTGTCATATGTACGTACACTTGCCTCGCTGATGCACGCCTAACAGTAACATCCCAACACACTACGCACAGCCATGCGTTGAGCTAAGGCTAACATTGCAAAGCCATGACAAACCCGCCAGACACAAAATCCCCATCCCACCCGACCCGTTGGTTTTTCAGTATGTTGCCCACAAATTTCACAATATTTTACTGAACAAAGTCAGTCCTCACTTCTCATATTCTATCAAATATTAATTTTGGTTTATTTATACTAGTCAATATTATAGGTATATTTCCGATAGATGCATCAAATTAATAGTATTGTCTTTGAGAGGAGAGTCTGTCCATGGATGAATCAATGCAAAGAAGCAGACGAGTACAAAGTTTAGTTTGGAGACGTTTCTTTCTTGTCTGGCACTATATATACAGAAGTTCTGCGAAAATTAAATCATATCACTGAATCATTCATATGGTCCCCCTCCTCCCAATCCTTACAAAATAAGAAATTTACATTTTACTGCTAACAATCACAATGTAAAGTTTCAAATTAAATGATGGTATAAGCCAAAGAAACTATATACTAGTTAAGTCGGTCCTTTAACCAAAAGATGATTTATTGAAGTATAGCTTAAAGCAAGCGAAGAAAAAAGAGAAAACATATTTATTATTACTATTTTATAATTTGACCGTAATAGTTCCTTTCCTCACTGAGGATCACTAGCCAATAACTTCATATACAAAGCATGATCTCGAGCGAAACGAGTTTTTTGTGATACGTTGAATCTTCAATGAACTTCCATCAGCACTTTAGATTGATCTTGAGGAAGAACGTCTCGTGGATCCTGGCGCATAAATAATGTAATGATGGCTAAGAGCTTTCTTTTTACCGGTTTAAAAGGAAGAGTCTGTTATGGTAAAATACAAGACAAAACAGAAAGCAAGGAAGGCCACCTCGATTCGAGATGTCGGAACATTAACCGAATCGGAAACCCAATCCTAAAGTGACTTCGGAACAGGGACTCAGTACTTTAATTTGCTTTCTAATAAAAAGCCGCAATGAATATGGAGCCCGTTTGACATAGCTAATTAGATGTAGTATCTGATATGCATCAATTGCTGAAATTCAATTTTAAATGTTGAAGTTGTTAGGTATGGAGCCTGATTAATGTGTGATGGACTTGAATTATTTCCTTGTATTTTTAGGAAACCCATAATGCCTATAGGTTTAGGAAAACTCATTGTCCTCATAGATTTGGGAAAGGAAAACCTATAATCCTGGTCAAATTGGGAGACCTTTCTCTTATAGGTTTGGGACTATTTAGGATCTATATATAGGCTGTACTGTTTATTCTTCTTGTATTGTAAATACCCTTAATTATTAATATATATAAATCCCTCCACCGTGGAAGTTTACCCTAACGTGGTGTTACCACAAAATAAGTCTCTCACGTTTTTTTTCTCTCTCTACCTTAACTTTTCTCTCTTCAAGATTTCTTCATCTTCTTCATCAGTTTAGAGTGTTTGAGTGAATTGATCCTAACAACTGGTATCAGAGCTTTGGAGATTCAACATGATCACTGAAGATGAAGAGTTCGAAAATTGGAATCGAGAAGTTTGATGGATCCGATTTCGGTTTCTGGAAGATGCAGATCGAAGACTATCTGTACCAGAAAGATCTTCACGAACCCTTGACTGAGGCAAAGCCGGCTTCCATGACAGAGGAGCAGTGGAAGCTTAAGGATCGCCAGGCGTTAGGGTTGATCTGGTTAACTTTGTCGAGAAATGTGGCGTGCAACATTGTTAAGGAGAAGACTACGGCAGATCTGATGAAGGCGCTATCAAATATGCATGAAAAGCCATCAGCGATGAACAAGGTATATTTGATGCGTAGATTGTTCAATTTACAGATTTCTGAGAATGGATCTGTTGCCGATCATATAAATGAGTTCAATATGATTGTGAGTCAACTAAGTTCTGTGAAAATTAATTTCGAAGATGAAATTAAGGCATTAATTTTGATGTCATCTCTGCCCGAGTCTTGGGATACTATTGTTGCTGCGATTAGCAGTTCCCGTGGATCTGAGAAGTTGAAGTTTGATGAAATCTGTGATGTTGTTCTCAACGAAAGCATTCGCAAATGAGAAGTGGGAGATTCATTGGGCAGTGCTCTCAGCGTTGACCGAAGGGGGAGAAGCAAGTCGAAGGGCCAAAATCAACATGGCCGATCAAAATCAAAGAATCGAGGAAAATCTCCGAACAGACCCAACGTGATTTGTTGGAACTGTGGAGATAAAGGGCACTATTGGACAAACTGTATGAAACCAAAGAAGAAGCAGAATCATAAATCTGGAGATGATAGTGATTCTGTAAATTCCACAGAAGACATTGGGGATGCTCTAATCCTTAGTGTGGACAGCCCGGTCGAATCCTAGATTTTGAATTCTGGTGCATCCTTTCATTCGTCTCCAAGCAAGGAATTGTTCCAAAATATCAAATCTGGAAATTTTGGGAAGGTGTATCTTGCTGACAACAAAGCCTTGGAGATTGAAGGAAAGGGGGATGTCTGCATGAAGACCCCATCGGGAAACCAGTAGACATTAGAGGATGTCAGATATATTCCTGCTCTCAAGAAGAATTTGATCTCTGTTGGTCAGTTGGATAGCACAGGCTATACAGCAGAGTTTGGGAAAGGTTCGTGGAAGATTGTGAAGGGTGTTATGATTGTAGCTCGTGGCACCAAATCTGGAACCTTGTACACCACTGCAGGGTGTATTAACATGGTCACTGTAGCTGAGGGTGCTTCCAGTTGATGTCTATGGCACAACAGACTTGGACACATGAGTGCTAAAGGAATGAAGATGCTGGTTGCAAAAGGAGCATTAGAGGGCCTGAAGTCTGTTGACATGGGCCTTTGTGAAAGCTGTGTTATGGGAAAACAGAAACGAGTTAGCTTCACAAAGACTGCTAGAGAGCCGAAGAAAGTGCGGTTGGAAATGGTACATACAGATGTTTGGGGACCATCTCCAGTTTCATCACTTGGAGGATCCAGGTTCTATGTCACCTTCATTGATGATTTCAGCAGGAAGGTATGGGTCTATTTCTTGAAGCATACGTTAGATGTGTTTGTGACTTTCAAGAGGTGGAAAGCTGAAGTTGAAAATCAGACTGGTTTGAAGATCAAATGCCTGAGGTCTGACAATGGAGGAGAGTATGACAAGTCAGAGTTCAAAGCATTCTGTCCAGCTGAGGGAATCAGATTGATGAGGACAGTTCCCGGTAAGGCTAGGCAGAATGGAGTTGCTGAGAGGATGAACAGAATATTGAATGAGCGTGCAAGGAGCATGAGGATACACTATGGGCTGCCCAAGATGTTTTGGGCAGATGCTGTGAGCACAACTGCATACTTGATCAACAGGGGACCATCAGTTCCCCTGGGGTTCAAGATCCTATAGGAGGTGTGGACGATAAAAGTGCTCAAATACTCACACTTGAGAACTTTTGGTTGCACGGCTTATGTTCATGTTGATCCAGAGAAAAGAGACAAGCTTGATGCTAAGGCTGTGAAGTGTTACTTCATAGGCTACGGTTCTGACTTGTTTGGTTATAGGTTTTGGGATGACAAGAACAGAAAGATCCTGAGATATTGTGATTTGATATTTGATGAGTCTGTCCTATACAAGGACAGAGAGCAGAAGGTTTCAGAGACTACGAAGCAAGTGGGAGTTGAGATTGAGTTGCATAAGAGTACACCCAGAGATGTTGCGGAAGAAACTCAACCAACTCCAGACGCTGTTGCTGAAGAACCTATGGTGGAACAAGTGACACCTGAGCAGCTGTTGAGGAGATCATCAAGAACAGTTAGAGCACCAGATATGTATTCACCTTCATTACATTATCTATTGCTGATTGATGAAAGGGAACCAGAGTCTTTCGATGAGGCCCTACAGGTGGAGGATTCAATCAAGTGGGAGCAAGCCATGAATGATAAATTGAGCTCCCTTGAGAAGAACAACACTTGGATGTTGACTGAGTTACCTGCAGAGAAGAAAGCCTTGTTGAACAAGTGGGTGTTCAGAATCAAGGCAGAACCAGACGGTAAAAGAAGGTTCAAGGCTCGGTTAGTGGTTAAAGGATATTCACAAAGGAAAGGTATTGATTATACTGAAATATTTTTTCCTATTGTGAAGTTAACTACTATCCGAATTCTGTTGAGTATTGTTGCATCAGAGAATTTGCATCTTGAGCAAATGGATGTAAAAACAGTGTTTTTACATGGAGATCTGGACGAGGAGATCTATATGCAACAACCAGAAGGATTTGTAGTTCCAGGCAAGGAACACATGGTGTGCAAGCTCAACAGGAGCTTGTATGGGTTGAAGCAAGCACCGAGGCAGTGATACAAAAAGTTGGACTCCTTCATGACCAAGAGTGGCTTTTGCAGGGCTGAAAAGGATCAGTGTTGTTACTTCAAGAAATACACTGATTCTTATGTGATTCTACTCTTGTATGTGGATGATATATTGATTGCAGGATCCAGTATGAGGGAGATAAACAATCTGAAGGCAAGTCTGTCTTCAGCGTTTGAGATGAAAGATTTGGGTGCATCGAAGCAGATTCTGGGGATGAGGATTTCTCAGGATAGATCTGCTGGCACTTTAAATCTATCCCAGGAGCAATACATTGAGAAGGTGTTGGCCAGATTCTGAATGAGTGATGCTAAACCCAGGACTACTCCTTTGGCAAAACACATAAAATTGTCAAAGGGGCAGTCACCCAAGACAGCTGAAGAGCGTGAGCAAATGGCAATTATTCCATATGCTTCAGCAGTTGGGAGTTTGATGTATTCTGTGGTCTGCACTAGACCTGACATAGTACATGCAGTAGGAGTTGTTAGCAGGTACATGGTGAATCCGGGGAAAGAGCATTAGGAAGCTGTTAAGTGGCTTCTGAGATATTTGAGAGGTACATCCAGTATTTCACTTAGTTTTGGCAAAGGCAAAGTGAATCTGCAAGGTTTTATGGATGCTGATCTTGGTGGTGATGTGGACTCGAGCATGAGCACATCCGGATACATTTACACCATAGGTGGTACAGCAGTGAGTTGGATGTCCAGGCTTCAGAAGTGTGTTGCTCTTTCATCAACAGAGGCTGAGTATGTGGCAATAGCTGAAGGTGGAAAAGGAGATGATATGGCTGGCAGATTATCTGGAACAGTTGGGCAAGAAGCAGATCGAGAAGATTCTTTATTCAGATAGCCAGAGTGCCATACAGTTGGTGAAGAACCCAGTCTATCATTCGAAGACAAAGCACATCAGAAGACGGTACCATTTCACTCGCAAGGCAGTGGAGGATGGTGATATGTGTTTGGAGAAGATACAGGGTGCAAAGAATCCAGCAGACATGTTGACGAAATGTGTTGATGTTGAGAAACTGAGGTTGTGCAAAACCTCAGTTGGTTTTCTGTAGTTTGTTTCTACAGATGGTGCAGTGTGGTGAAGATATTGATGATGTTGGGACAATTTTTGGACGACTGAATCAGTCTCCAAGTGGAAGAATTGTTAGGTGTGGAGCCTGATTAATATGTGATGGACTTGAATTATTCCCTTATATTTTTAGGAAACCCATAATCTCTATAGGTTTAGGAAAACTCATTGTCCTCATAGATTTGGGAAAGGAAAACCTATAATCCTGGTCAAATTGGGAGATCTTTCTCTTATAGGTTTGGGACTATTTGAGATCTATATATAGGTTGTACTGTTTATTCTCCTTGTATTGTAAATACCCTTAATTATTAATATATATAAATTCCGCCGCCGTGGAAGTTTACCCTAACGGGGTGTTACCACGAAATAAGTCTCTCATGTTTTTTTTCTCTCTCTACCTTAACTTTTCTCTCTTCAAGATTTCTTCATCTTCTCCATCAGTTCAGAGTGTTTGAGTGAATCGATCCTAACAGAAGTTAATACCACAAATAAACAGTAAGTGTTGAAAGTACGTAAATGTTTGATCAGAAGTGCTGAATTGAAACCTAATTATTTTCTGAATTATGTATGTGTCTATGTGAAGAGCGGCCTAGCTACTTACCCCATTGAGTAATAACAAACTGTCTAAATCTGTGCATGTTCAAGTATTCTTGGCATGTAAAAATCTGGGATTACCATAATTACAAAAATCTTTGATAATGACAGTACAATACAGTAACAAAGGTTTAAACTAATTACATTCATTCTCGGCCTCTAATAGTAGTAACTTACAGTTGACCACGTAGACGTAGGGAAAAAGAATTGCGTAACGCCATAACCCATGAATAGACAACAGTAAAAGAATTTTTGAATTTGTTTAATTATGATAATAATAATAAATAAAACATTAATCAATGTGATGATTCTGGAACAAGATTTTTGGATCCGTTGTTTGAATATCGTTCAATTTTAAGCAGAGATGAGCTTTCACGGGCTTATGATCAGAGCTGCGGATGCTTTCAATTGCTTCATAAGAATGTAAAGTTGCATTGATTTTGTTACTGTCTATCTTGAACAATATTCTGTCTGTCCACGATGGTACTCTCACCTGTTTAACGATAAACATAACAAAACAATTAATGTCAGATCAAGATATCAAATCCCTAATTAAGTGTTTTTTAATTAAAAGGAAATGTATCCTATATCCTAATTTGTATGACACTTTTCTTTTATTCAATTTAGTCGTGTATCAGTATATTTGAAGCTACTAGCCCGACTGATTCGGATAAGTAAGCCCACTAAGAGATGAAGGAATCTTAACTATTACATCACATCCCTTGCTCTTTGGTGATTAATATGAGATTCTTTTCACTTTTAGACGTTTAAAATGTTTGACACTTCTCGCTTAAATATTACTTTAAATAATTTTCGTAAGTTCAAAATCTCTAGCTTCTTTTATTTTTTAGTGATAAGCCAATCCTCCAGGCTTTCATCTCTTGTGGTGTTGGAGATTTGGCTCGGACCCTTACCTCGTCGATTATATTAACAAAATAGTACAACTTTTAATTAATCAATGTATAGTACTTTAATTTGACGCTTTCTCTATTTAATCAACTTTTCAACTATTTCCTCTGTGTTTTAGTTTACATGAACCTATTTCTTTTTTGGTTCGTTCAAAAAAGAATGATCCCTTTTTAAATTTGGAAACAATTTAGCTTACAATTCTACCCTTAATGAGAAGTTTTTCTAACCACACAAATACTCTGAACTTCTTTTTGACTTGTTTAAGACTATAAATTTCAAAAGTCTTTATTTTTTATTAAACTTCATGTCCAGTCAAACAGGATTACATAAATTGAAACTGATGGAGAAGTAGTTTAACCTTTTTTTCACAACTATGCAAGTCAAATTAACATTATAAACGTGGCGCGTCAAATGATTGCATAAAATGGGATAGAATGAGTAATAAGATTAGACTTTACCTTGTGACTGGTATCATAGCTGCTGCTTCCGATATCATATTTGTAAGTTGGTTTGAAAGCTAATGCACCCTCGCAATAGCCATTAAAAATCTCACCTCTTTCTGCTTCTTGTAAAAGTTGATCTTTGCTAGTTAGCATCTGCTTTAGTCAAACAAATATTCAAAAAATGTGGAACGTTAGCAATTGTTCAAAATAGCCTCCTTTTTCCTTCCAAAACCCAACTTGATCTAAGAAAGTTTCTATGAAAAGTTAAGCTACATATATACACTGCTCACATTTTACAAAAAAAAAAAAATGCACTGTCAGCGTATATAACTTAAATCTGTGAAAATATACATACTTCGTGGAGATTCCCGTGGATGAGATCTCTAGCAGGATAAGAATTGATGCCTTGTAATCTGTAGTTAAGATCTCCCAACCATACAGTAAGCTGTGCTGGTCTAGAATAAGGATTCGTATTCTTTGAAAAGAGAGAGTTTGATATATGCTTGAACTGAATGTTCCTCTCTTCCACATTACGAGCATGAGCTGTAGTTTGCGTCAATAGAAGAAGAAAAAGCTAAAATGATCATCCAGAAAAATAATGCCAATAGTTGAAAATTAAAAAAGCAGAGGAAGTAGAAGACATCATGGATGTTTTATAGCTATGAGTAATATTTTCTTTTCCAGCCAATTGCAGCAAATTTATGATTACCTTTGGCCTTTTGTTAATATCTATATATTCTATACACGTTTTTCGAGAGACAGTTAAACAGGGTATTACTTTCAAATTCCTACATGAAATTCACCAGTTATTAGTGTACTCTGCATTACATGAGACTTCAAAAGTAAACACTCTATTGTCCCACTGTTTAAATTTTTATTTTGTTAGATAACAAACGAAAAAGAATAGAAGCAAAGACAAAAAGGTTTTGGGCCTAGACGCCTAGTGGGCCGGGAGAAATGACATCAGCTAGCCACTCTAAGAATTAGTCAGTATGTCATGAATTTTAGTTTTTGAGTTCAAATTTTGAAGACAAATTTTTTTTAATTGTCCTGAAGTTAAGGATTTTAATTTAAAATTTCGGGACAAAATAAGTACTAGCTAATCTCTAAATAGCATCCTTGATGATGATTATCTCTAAATAGCATCCCTGATGATGTCCTCCAATATGCATTCGGTATTTATATTGGAGCCCGACTATATCTACATTCGGACCACGTAGGGCCCCATTCGGGGGAAGCGCTCCCTAGCAAATTTTTCATACCTAAGGCTCGAACCTAAGACCTCTGATTAAGGAAAGAACAGCCTTATTCACTGCACCACATCCTTTGGTGGTTATTACACATATTCTTCGCGGGGCACAAACATGATGGAAGTCATAATTATGAGAAATATATATTTTTAGCCGTTTTCAAAAATAATAGCCGATAAAATATATATATATATATATATATATATATATATATATATATATTATATATTTTTTGATTAGCGAATACAATTCATATTTCGCCCAAAATTTGTGCCACCAACTTTGCGTAATGAATTTCCTTTCCCAATTTCCACACACACAAAAGAGCTGGATTTCCAGATTCTTCTTTTCATAATGAAAATGTTTTTCTAGTATATTTGTCAACCTACTCTAAGCAATTAGTCTATTGTCGGTCAATTTTCTACCTACCTAGCTATCCACTCTACCTTCAAAGAATATAAGCCTATACAAATACAAGTTCTAAAGTCTAAATAAGAAGGTAGAACTTACGGAAAAACTGGAAAAAAGGACTTCTATAGATGATGCAACTTAAAATTAAGCAAACAAAACATCCGTTTTTCAAGTATAACTTTAATTTTTTTTTTCGGGAATGAGATTGGATTTTTCATTAATAATTATGGTTAAGACTCTAATACCATATTAAATTATACGATTATATCATCTAGGTCTTTAAACAGATAGAAAATATATACTTTTATTTACTTAAATATAATATTCAACGAGTCAAGTATGTCTAAAATGAGGAGGAATAGAGTAGAGGGAATTACCAGAGAGGTGACAAGAAATAAAAACCATTTGTATGCCTTTGTATCTAATTTTAACAGCCACTGCTCCTTTCTTTCTCCTGATTAACCATCCTAATCCTCCAATTTCATGCTTATCCACCTTTACTTCTATATAAAGTCAACCAATCAAATATTAGTAATAAAAGAATCAGGATTCAATTCAATTGGCATAAAGTTTAGTATATTGAAAAAATAGAGAACGAAAGAAAATATACCTCTAGTAAATTGCTCTGAATTCGTGGGGCCAAATACATACAGCTGTAGAGATTGCAGCACAGCTTTTCCTAATAGCCTTCCTCACAAAAATGAAGGAGAAAATGTCATAATACTATAATCAGGAAATTAATCTAAATTTTGACAAGTACCTTTCAATAATATTAGAGTTACTAATTTCAATTAGACAATAAAATAACTTTCTTGTAGTATTCTTGTGAAATGAAATTACTCAACTATATTTATCTAGCAATAATGTGTCATGATTAGTGGTCTAATGCAATGCATTTCTTCTCTTTTTCCTAGAAATTTAAAATGTGACCACGAAAATTTGAAGGTTAATTCATGAGATACGGCAATGTCAGAGAATACGACTTTTCTAGAATCAAAAATCTAAATTGAAATTTGATATTATTTGGGTCGTCATTGTCAAAGATCAATTATATGGTGCTTCTTGTCAGGCTATACATTATGCATGTTTCATCTTATCGTCTTCGAATTTATTTCCTTCATTTTCATATACATATAACCTACCCTACGAAAAGATGATTGGTCCCAACTGAAATATTGATACATTAAAAACATTTAAAAAAAAAAAAAAAAACAAGTGAGAACAGTTTAAATTTCGTGATGGATAGTATATAGATTTGTTTTTGTCAAATTAAGTTGACCTACAATGATAACTAACTCTTCCTAACATGTTTGATATGATAAATAGAAAAATAATAAAATAATAATAAGTTTTATTAATTGATTAAATTGTATACTCCCTCCGTTTCAATTTATGTGAATATATTTCCTTTTAGTCAGTGTCAAAAATAATAACCTTTAATTTTTTCATATTTGAAAATAATTTAATTACCTTTAATATTTTATAACCACACAAAATATATGTGCCTAATTTTATATCACAAGTTCAAAAGTATTTTTTCTTAAATTTCGTACCTGATCAAATTAAATAGGTTCACACAAATTAAAACGGAAAGAGTAATTATTTAATATTGAAATTAGTATATTATTTTTTTATTAAATTCAAAAGTTACCATGCATTAAAGAATGATCTATATTTAATATTTAAAAATGATCTGCTAGAAGGTAGGGTTAAATGTATACATACATATGAGTACGAGTCAAAGTGTTCTTCAACAACTTGAGAATGTTGTTTCGAGGTGCCTCTTGCAAACCCATCACCAATAGATCATATTTCCTCTCTTCACCAACTATTTTTGCTATATCCTCGCAAGGGACCTTCAAAAATGTATGTGAAATTTTGTGAAAAATATAAGAGATAAAATAAAAAGACAACTCAATGTACGAGGCATTCCGTATTCACGTAGACTCAGAAAAAAAGCAGCACTCAATAGGTGCGCGCGACGTAGACAAAATGATTAACTTAATATCTTTTTAAAAAAGCTAGCAAACTAGAGCAACAATACCAAATAGAGATTTGAAAAAAAAAAACATTAACAAAACAGTTAATTACTAGTAAATTACCTGTCCATTCATATTCCAAGTGACAAAATAGATGCAAAGATCAGAACTTCCAGAAAACTCACAGCGATTCTGGATATCAACAGTTTTTATCCCTTCATGACTAGCCTCAAAACTGTCTACCATTCCCATTGCCGCTTTTCGTCTCTTCATTTTGTACTTTTTTCTGCATCCAATTAAAAAACCAACAACAATAGTTAATTATAGTGTTCTTTAATTCACACCATAAACTGAAGACAATATAGCAAAAGGGAAAGTAGATCAAACCTTGAAGCTTCAAAAAGCTTAACACATAGCCCCTCCATTATATTGAAAAAAGAAAGAAATGCAGTTCTTTGGATTATTCTTGAGTGCGCTTCAACAGGAAGACAAAGTTCTAAGATATATCAGAATTGACTGACTTTTGAAATTCAAAATTATTTTTCTTCTCTTCTCTGTGTATATATATACACACGCACTAGCTAGTGGGCGGCGAAACATAATAATGCATGGAAGAAGAGACGAAGAAGAAGAAGAAGTCAAAGGTTTGGCGATAATTAGATGTATAAAATGCTTTGTCACTGATGACGAACAGTACTTGGAATTTGATATGTCATTAAGTTAGGTTAGTGCCATCGACATGTTTAAAGACATTGTGACAAATCCGAAAGGGACATGAGCTTCACGTTCAAGAAAACTCTGGAATAGCTAGCTTAATTTGCCATGACCATGCAAATTACGTCCACTTTAATTAATTTTTTGATTTTTTTTTACTTCATAATATTTAATTTTTTCAGATATTTAGAAATAATTAACTTTTTTTGTCATA
The DNA here is from genome assembly GCA_002018475.1 of Nicotiana obtusifolia. NCBI lineage: Eukaryota > Viridiplantae > Streptophyta > Magnoliopsida > Solanales > Solanaceae > Nicotiana > Nicotiana obtusifolia. The sequence continues at coordinate 76,226 of MCJB01020725.1, forward strand.
GTTATCATTAGAGTAAAAAAACTAGAAATATTTGTTATAGTTCGATTGAACAAACAAATCCTAGGAGTATAATATGATCAAATTTTATAGTTCATTAATGTCAAAAGATGAATTTCTTAATACGTGAAAACAACCAAAACATCAATTAAAGTGGACAGCAGGAAGTATTGAATTTTAAAGAATACCAGTATAAATACTCCTCTGACTTCTTTGAGTTCATCATTTCATATTACTAAGAGTACTTTATTTTAATTGCTGCGTTATGTTCACACTTCAGGTTAAGCTTTTGGATTCTCAATATTGCTTTTGCTTCGAGTCCCTCCAAAAGCTATTAATGTTGGTAGGTCATTATTGGGAGTACCAACATGAAGAGGACATTTGTTAGCTTTTGAGTGGAGTAACGTGAGAAGGTTTCGTAAGTTAATTAATCAGCCTTAACTTATTGAATTTTGAAATCTAGTCAAAAAATCAAATTGCAAGACGATGACCGCAATAGCTAGATCAAAACCGATTTTGTTAAGTAAAGGTTCAGCAACTCCAGTGGCACGTGCGATATTTTTCGGAGCACAGTTTTGAGGCGGAGCTAAAGTTTCAAACTTAAGTTATTAAGTTGTAAATTAATAATGTATATATTTTTAATAGATTTCTTAAGATAAATATAAAATTCGAATCAAAACTACTGAGTTCGGCCGAATACGCTCCCAATATTGTTGCTCCGCCTCTGCTCCTTAATTAGCTTCAGGTTTAAGCACTAAACGAACAAGACCGGTGACAGCATGAGAACCCACTATTAATTGAAGGGGACTCCAACTTCAAACTATTTATGAAGTTTAACTAATAATTATTATTATAACTTTTTCATTGTTTGAGTTGCTAATCCATATAGAGTGAAGAATTATTTGTAATTAACTTTAAAAGTTATTTCATAGTTTGAAAACTAACATTCCCAGTATATAATATACCTTCCTCAAAGATTATGAGCTTATGACCCGAGAGACAAATTTAAACTAAAATTATAGTCATGAAATAGTAGAACTGGAACTTTGCATCCACAACAACTCAAAAAACTATACAGTATATTTATAAATTGTCGCCCTACAAATAATAGCAAGTGAAATGTATATTTATTGAAAATTAATATATAATATACAAAAAATATGTATATCAGCTAGTAAATGTAATTATTTTTGACCAACAGGCTAAATACGTAACTTGTCCATATCTGAACCTTAGATGACCCAATCCATTCACAAAAAATGTTTGGGCTCTCCGTATAAATGATCCAGACCTTCAATTCTTAGAATTGGGTCTTCCAGAAACTGCTGGCCCATCCAGCGACGAAATTAATCATTATTATTGCTTGATATTAGAAATAAACAGGAACCAAATGTTAACACATACTAATAGCGGCATTAGTAAGGTTTGATGAACTCCAAATTAAAACGTATCATAGACAAACATATGTTTAATTGATCTTCATTCTACACAAGTCTTACCGGACTGGTATAATTTGGTATTATTTTCATTCTATCTATCTTATTAAATTCAGTGGCAGAGGTAGAGTGCGGCATACGAGTTCGGCCGAACCCAGTATCTTTGTTCAAATCATGTATTTGTCTTAAGAAATCTATTAAATATGTAAGACTTATTAATCTAGAATGCAATAACTTAAAAGTATTACACTTTCGAACGCATAAGGTTCAAAACTTGACTTCGCCTTTGATTAAAATGTTCATAATTCATGTCAGATTGGCTTGACTTTAATTTAAGCTTGTTCGATGTTCATAGAATTTTGTCGAATTGACATGACTTTATATTTTCTATATTCTATCTATCTTGTTAAATTGTGTATAATTCCTACCTAATTGACACGACTTTGTGTTGTATTTCATTCTATATATATTGTTAAATTACGACTGATATGATTTTGTGCTTGTTCAATTATTAATTAAATCTGATAATATCGTAAAACATAAGGAAGGTTAATATTATGAAGCAAAACTTGAAGGAATATCTCTTAAATTATACCTTTGTATAATGCATGTATTTCACGCTAAACAAAATAACGATGGAAACTATTTTCATATTTTTGTTGTATGCATAAATTGAGTAAAAACAAAAGCTAATTGGATTCGTGAAAAAATAGGTCAAAAAGTTGTGACGAGCACATCTCTAATCAAGAAAGGATTTTTTTTTTCCCCCAGAAATGTCAAAAAGCTATAGTAAAGTTAAATTGCGTCAAAAGTCAAAAGTTATAATTCAACTCGATTATGAAATGTTGTAACCCACAGCTAATTATTTTGTTGCATAGTGTAATCCAATACGATATTCTTAGTAGGCGTTTGGACATAAGAATTATGAAATATCGAAAAAGAATAAAAATAAATTTTAAATTAAAAATAGTATTTGAAAATTAAAATTGTATTTGGATATGAATACAATTTGGAGTTATTTTTTATTTTTTGTGAGTGCTTTAAAGTGAAAATTTTAAAAAGCGATTTTTAGAGTTTTTCAAGTTTCGCAAAAAAATCAAAAATTTAATTTTAAATGAAATTTAAAATTTTTATGGCCAAATACTAATTCCGCAAAAAATTGAAAAGAATTTCGAAAAAAATAATATATTTATGGCCAAACGAGCCCTTAATCAGTAGCTCCAAATTCCAATAGTTCAAATGACGCGTTCTAACAATTAGAATTTTAGTATAAACGGTGTAGTGCCGCTGCTCTGTATTGTGCTCTACTACACGTTTCTCTCCTCCTCCATTCACCCAGTAGTCTTCCATTTTTTCTGGCTAAACTGAATCATCAAATTCGTCAAGCTAAAGGTATTCGTCTTTCTCTCTCTGCTAATTTAGCCCTTTACTATGGTTCAGGAAGTAAGCTCTAGAATTGTTGAGTAATCATTTATTGCCCTTTTGTGTTAAATGCCAATTTAGGTCTAATGGATCCTTTTCTGAAGTAGCTAAGAAAACAAATGTTGTTTGTGGATTATGCTCTTTTGAGTTAATTTCATTTGCCTGGGCTCGTTTAGGTCTTTTTTTTCCCTTTCCGAAAACAACTTGCACTGTATTAATACACTAATTTCTTCTGCTACTGCTCTCTGTTAGTAACATAAGTGTAGCAGATTGTATAATTTTTATTCATTGGTTAAATGCCTCTGATTTAGATTTACTTGGAAACTTTTAATTGTGAGTTATGTTAGCGATTCTCCATATGATTTAATCAACTGAATGTACATTGTACTGGAAGTATGTAAGTGGCAAATTTAAATGATTCGTTTGAAGATTGTACCTCAATTAGTGAGGGACAAGCATAAAATTTATTAAAACCAAATAAAGAAAATATTTGAAGAAATTTGTACAAATACGTGTTTGTTTAAATTTTTTTTAGAAGCTATTTTTTGAAGAAGGGAGGGGAGCTTTGGTATAACTGGTAAAGCTAATGTCATGTGAACCGGAGGTCACGAGTTCGAGCTGTGGAAACAACTTCTTATAGAAATGCAGGGTAAGACTGCGTATAATAGACCTTGTGGTCCGGCCTTTTCCCGAACCCCGTGCGTAGCAGGAGCTTAGTGCACCAGGCTGCTCTTTATTTTTTGAAGAAGTGGTGTAGGGTTGTTTTAAGAAAGTTCCCCGACCTACAAAACACTTACAATCTTCAAAAATCTACAACTATTCAAACACATTTTCTTTTTGCTTGATGTCTTTTTAGAAAAAGGAAATTTCGGAAAATTTCTTTCCAAAGTTATCCAAACAACTTTGCAAAATTCTGTAATTAATTCATTAGCTAATTGATGAAGTTAGTAGTTAGGGCATCTCTTTTCGAACCAACATTTAAAGTGGTTGCTTCTGTTGATGGAGGTGTTCGAATGACTACTGATATCTAATTCAGCATTCTTAGAACAATGAAACTTTGGTGGTGAAGGAATGAGACTGTTCTTTTGGAAAATTGTAGAGAGCTACAGTTTTAATGTTTATGCAAGTGGATGTGTGCCTTCTACTACTCTATGGATGATAATGCTACTTGGTGGCTTACTGTTACGCTTGTCCCTTTTCTTTTGAATCAGGCAGACCAGCCCAAATCCTCAAATAGAGCTTTTACTCTGAACTCTCTGAGGTGTGCCATTCTTGACGATCTCATTTCTGGAAATGAGTGTTGTGGTAAGTTCCATGCTTCCTTTCATGGTGGACTTCGTAATGATGAATTCATTTTTTCAACTGATAGTTGCTTCTTTTCTACATTTTTTTTTCTGGCGATAAGATAATTGATCCCCCTAGTTTTTAGTTTATCTGCTGCATTTCTTGACAGAGTATATTAGTGTAGTTACTCTTTGATAAGTTTGACAAATTACATTACTATATTTTCTAGCACAATTTTAGAGGTTGCCATCACTCGCTCAGCCTTGATTGCAAGATGAGGTTGTGCAACGGGAAAAACAAATGCAATAGCTGATTGATGATGGGCACTACTGCTCATTCTTAAACTTATGTGTTTGTGGGTGGAACCCCCCTGAGAAGAGTTATAAGGGCAGTTCCTGTTCCTTGAGCTTTACCAAATAAATCACTACTTGAATCGGGGGCATTGCTCATAATTGCTTAAATATTGGTCAGGATATCTAAACTGGTCTCTTCTTACAAAAAGTCTAGTAGCATCATATTTTTCTTTCCAAAAATTTATTTCTCGAGTGTTCTGGTCTGATTACGTTGTTCTTGGTCAAAAAATCCGCTGTGATGATTTCTAATTTTTTTTTTTTTTTGGTTTTCATATTAACATATTTGCAAGGATGTATGTTGTGAACTAAAAAGATATGTTTCTCTCATTTGAATGGACTTCTTCTTTGTCACTATGCAGAAGCAAAGGGTACTACCGAACCACCCTTGCAATGCAGAACTGGAGGTGGACAAGATCAGCAACTTACCAGCACAGATTGTTGACAAGATTTTGTCTCATTTGTCACTTAGAGATGCTGTGAGGACAAGTGTCTTATCCAGTAAATGGAGATATAAATGGGTTACTCTTCCAAACCTTGTATTTGACAATCAATCTCTTTTGATCTCTTCCCAAGACCAAACCTTCATAAAAAATAAGATAGTAAACATTGTCGATCATGTTCTCTTACTTCATTCTGGTCCCATACACAAGTTCAAGCTTTCTCACCGGGATCTTCAAGGGGTGTGTGATATTGATAGATGGATTCTCTTTCTATCAAGAGGTTCTGTGAAGGAATTTATTCTTGAAATATGGAAAGGACACCGCTACAAACTTCATTCTTCTATATATCTTTGTCAAAAGTTGATCCACTTGGAGCTGTTTAATTGTCTTCTAAAACCTCCTCTCTCATTCAGTGGCTTTAGAAGCTTGAAAAGCCTTGATCTTCAGCATATCACCATGGAACAGGGTGCATTCGAGCACCTTGTATCGAGCTGCTATCTACTTGAGCGGCTTACATTAATGAATTTTGAGGGTTTCTCTGATCTTAAAATCCATGCACCAAATCTCCTCTTCTTTGACATTGGAGGCGTCTTTGAAGACATCAATTTCATGGACACATTCAATCTTGCCATCGTTTCTATTGGGTTGTATGTTAATCCTGGATTTGACAGAAATCTTACTCTAGGCAGTGCTGGAAATTTGGTAAAGTTTTTTGCTCATTTGCCTCGAATTCAAAGGCTCGAAGTACAGAGCTTTTTCTTGAAGGTATTCTTCATACTTATCGTTCGTGCTATGATTGTCGATTTCCCGAGAGTTCATGGCAACTTCTCTTCCCAAGCATTTGTTCTGTAAAACTTCAGCGCAAAAAGATGTTTGACAATCAAAAGTATGTAGTTGGATCTTTTACTTTCTGGTGTTTGGTTGTCTAACACACTGCAATTTGATTATGGACTATGGTCAAAGTCATTTAATACTACCACGTGAAAATGACTTGTGTCCTACGGTGCAAGTCATATTTTATTATGAATCTCCCACTGTCACTGCCCTACTCACGAGTCCTTATTTGAACCATTGTAATCACCGTTTATGGTTACTATTTCAAAATATACTATCATCACATTTGCCATTACTTTCTGCTACTGCCATTGGCATCATTTTAGATTCACTGGAAATTTTGTAATAATTGGTTTCTTGAAAAGATTTTCACAAATACACTGTTGTGTAATATATCTTGTACCCAGCCTAACAGACCCTAACTGTTTTTATTTTTTAAACCCAACGTAAATTTTGCTAAAGGATGCCTTTGCCAAGTTCTCTCCCTGCATTATTTATTGGATGCTTGAAAATAGAGAAACTAAGTCAACTTTGGAGGAAGTTTCTGAATTGCATGTTATGCTCATTAGAAATGCTAATCATTGTTATGCCCACAGTATCTGGCTGATGGTAAGGTACCAGGAAGACTATCTACACCTTGTAACGAGCTTAGTTTTCTCTCGATACGCATAAATTTCAACCATTTCGATGAGTGTCTGGCAGCACTATGCCTTCTCAGAAGTTCCCCTAACCTACAAGAGCTCGAGCTGTTGGTGAGTTTTAGATATCACTTGAACTTCATTAGGACCAATCTTAAACTGGCATCGCCACACTTGACTGCATTGATATATTCATATAACTCATACCTATTTTGCAGCTTTTGTATATTTCTCAGAGTCTATGTTGAACTGTGCCTTTAAAGTTTTATGCAGTCATGTCGTTGTTGTTATGCAGGCACGTACAGAAGAACAAATTGCTCTGAGAACAGTGGCCAGTGTTATGGAAGAGAATTATCAGAATTGTATGTTTAATCAACTGCGGCATGTTAAAATTGCTGGTATTTCTGGCGTAAAACAAGAGCTGAATTTCATCAATTTTCTGCTTGCAAATTCACCTATTCTTGAAAGGATGACAGTTAAGCCCGCTTCTGTTGATGGTGCATGGGAGATGTTAAAAGAGTTGCTTCGCTTCAGGAGAGCTTCAGTACAAGCTGAAATTGTGTACCTTGACCCTTAATCGGTAGCATGTCAAAGCTAGAGAGCTTAGTTTAGCATATAATGTAGAAACTGCACTAGGCTGTCTAATGACACAGATGTTAAGATGAAAGCACCAACATGATTGGCCGGGGTATTGGAAACAGAAAGATGTTTCATACTCTGTGGTGCTGAAAACTCATTATCTTGTTTGGTCAGTATGTGAACTTCAATGTCCTCGTGAAGTCTTTAAATTTCTGAATAGTACAAGTTGTTAAGAGAACGTTAGAGCCCTCTTTGTTCTTAGCTGATGCTAAACCCCAATATGAATAGATTGCTACTTGATACTCACGATACAAACCAATTACTATATGTTACTCTATTACACGCTAAAACATTATCGTCCCATTACTTTTTATCAAGTCATTAGTTTACAAACCAAATTGCATAGAGTATATCATCTTATTTCAGTACCTTCCTTTCATTCCTCTACTTCAAAGTTTTTATTTTTATATTTTAGGGGGGTTAAACAGTTTCAACACTTTTTTCTCCCCTTCTTCCATTTAGCCTCCAAGAGGATGGGAATTTCACTTACTCCTAACATGACAACTTTCTAGGAGTCCTTTGGTTGACTGCTTTAGCAAAATGAATCTTTTACATAATACCTCCACATAAAATATTACTTCATCCGTTTTAAATTATGTGAACCTATTTAACTGGGCACGAAGTTTTAAAAAAAAATGTTAAACTTGTAGTGTAAAATGAGGCACATATATTTTGTGTGATTATAAATTACTGTATAAATTATTTTTAAATATGAAAAGGAGTTATTTTTTTTGCACGGACTAAAAAAAAATAGGTTCACATAAATTGACACGAATGGAATAGTATAATGTTTAACCGGTGGTGTAAGAAACATTTGTTTTTTGGCATAGTTAATGCTACCTTCAATTGCTCGCATAAGAAATAATAATCACAGCAAAGCAACTGCAACATTGGCTCACAATATTATTCTTTGTATTAATATTAATGCATAGATATATATGTATATCTATGCATTAATATAATATATACCTTTGAGGAAAAAGAAAAAAAAATCTTGAGTATTGCCATATTGAGATAAGGAATTGGGGATTACACAGTCCCTTCAACCAAACAGGCCTTTACCGATCTGCTTTACATTATCCGCTGCTCTGCTTCGCTTCAAAATTCGACCCTTCACTCTTCACCCAAGAGAAAGTCGAAAATGGCGATTTCTCTCGCTTCTCTCACCTCATCCTTTGCTTCTCTCTCCTTCTCCTCACAAATTTCTCAAAAACCCTATGCCATATCTCTCGCAAATTCAAAGCCATTCCCTTTGTCTCTCACTTCCAAAATCCCTACACTCGTAGTGTCAGCTTCCGTCGCCGAAGCACCGGCGCCGCCGGAATTGGAAACGCGAGAGGAACTTCTGAAGCTTGTGAAAAGTAGACTTCCCGGCGGTTTTGCTGCACAGCCTATTTTCGGAACTGGCAGACGTAAAAGCGCTAGTGCTCGTGTTGTCCTTCAGGAAGGTTCTGGAAAAATCATCATCAATTATCGTGATGCCAAGGTCCACTTCGTTCTCCTTTCTCAGCTGCATTTAACGATATGCTTTGCTTAATAGAAATTGTGTTTCTTAAGTTTATTATAGCGGTAAAATAGAATTGCCTTTTTAAAGTTTCAGTGGAGATTTGTGTATGTTGTATAAGTGTGAGATTTAGAGAACCTAATGTGCCTTGATTGAGAAATTGCTTAGCATTCAATGAAATGGACCAATTAGAGCTGAGTGCTTCAACTAATTCGCATTAAATATGTAGAAGACATACACACAGGCACTAATGTGTCTAAGTTAACAATTTCCTTACTTTTGGATGAAATGAACCGGTTGAGGCTGAATGATTACAGAAGATTCATGTAGCCGACATATATAAAATTATCTGTAATTGAAACAATTTATTGCAGATGATAATTTGGAAAAAATTTCGCTTCTCAAGCAACTGCATTAGGTAGTATCTTGCTCAGTTCATAAAATAAGCAGGTAGCCCATTGGTTTATCATGATTTGACCATGACTCTCACGTGTCTTATTTAAAAGTTTCTGTTTGCTAAATTGGTCACTTAAAATGGATGTAGATATCAGTTTTAGGAAGACAAGTGGTGCTTCATAATGTTCTATGTGAAGAAATTTATAATGGAGGGACAGCTCTCTTAGAGTGTTTACAAATTGTAAAGTGGGATTTGACTTGGAAAAGCAATGAGAGCAAAGTTGTAGAGAAAGTATAATTGATAACTTTGAGTTTCTGAGAAATGCATGCGTAAACTGGTTCGCTGAATCATCGGTGCATATAATTTATAACAGAAGCATGAGAACACAACTTTTCTGTTTCAAATTATATGACTAAAAGCATGGCAGAAGTTGAATAATTATATTAGATAAGCAAGACGTGCCAAGTTAATATAAGGAATGAAGTTGCGTTTAGCAGACTCTGAAAACCTTGAACTTGGGATCAAAAGGTGTGAAAAGTGTATTTCTATAATGTTGCTATGGGAACTCTCGACTTTTTGGGAGTGTAATTGTAACAAGCAAAGCTGTAACTTTTTCTTTTTGAAGTACCTCCGTGGTACTCTATTAATGAATTTATCTTACCTTATCAAAAAGAAATTGTTGCTAGGGAAGTGCATCTAGATTATTGAGTTCTCTGTCGTATACTCAGTGTCGATGAGGCAAGTCATTAACATTATGATTAACATTGCCTGCATCTTTTTGTGTGTAATGTACTGCTGTCTTTTTCTTCATTGCTTCGTTGCTTTGATTATATGGGACTAACACTTGTCATGAAATGCAGGAATATCTTCAAGGAAATCCATTGTGGATTCAATATGTTAAAACTCCTCTGGCCACTCTAGGATATGAGGCTAGCTATGATATTTTTGTCAAGGTGGAAGGTGGTGGTCTTTCCGGGCAGGCTCAAGCAATCTCCCTTGGCATTGCTCGTGCACTCTTAAAGGTCAGTGAGAGTCATAGAAAACCCTTGAGGGAAGAGGGCCTGCTAACTAGAGATGCCAGAGTTGTGGAGCGGAAGAAAGTTGGTCTCAAGAAGGCTCGCAAGCGTCCACAATTTTCCAAGCGTTGAGGTTATGCTCCAAATAAAAATTCAGTTTGAAAAACTGTGCGCTTTTCCACTGAAGCACGCAGGTGCAAGAGCTTCTAATGGAATTTACTCACGTTTTCTTTGCTTTCCCTTTGTAGGTTGGGAACTTCTTATTTACCATTTTGTTGCATTTGGTAGAAAGGTATGGAAATCATCATAGACCATTGCTTTATTAATACGTAACGGATTGATCAGCATGAAATTCACAGCCATATTACGGATTCCTCAATGTACTTTTTTTTCCTTTGCGAATAAATGAATGATGTAAACCAAGCTTTGTGTTTGTAATTCTTTCTACTTTTGGTTTGCGGATTAGGTGGTTTTATTAACGCAGATTGAGGAAATACCATATCAAAGATCTGGTTCGACAGTTGAAGATTGGAAATGTTTCCGATCCATTACTCAAATGCTTCTTGTAAATTTTGTATCAGTATTGACTCAGAATTACAATTGAATCTGTTGAAGTTGTTATTGAGTTTGTAAGTCTTGATTCACATTGTAAACATTCACCGAGAGAGTTTACTATAATTTGAAGATTTTGTTACCTGTTAATTTTTAAAGCCTGGAATGAAATGGGTCCAGATGGAGCCAAATGATTGGTGAGAAATATCGACTATTACAGCTATTAGATTGAGATGTGATTGTAAATTAGTGCAATTTTTTGTGTTAGTTACACAAAATATAAACAAGCTGACCTATCTTCAAATTTTAAACGAGAAAACATGTTAGGGCGGTGAGAAAAAATAATAATTGATTACATCAAATGAATGAATTTAAAATATTTGTTTCTTATAAATACATTTATCACTAACCATGGTTGAATCCTCACTATCATTTGTAACTGTATTAAATTGATTACTTTGGTGTAAACAAGGAGTGCAGATAAGAATTAACCAACTCTGTTTTAACCATATTTTCCTCCACGTTATTCACAAGTATCTTCATTTCAAAACCATTTTTTTTCAATCGCCAAAAAGTAAAGTAATAAATACAAGTTATAGACTGAGGCAAAATTAGTTGTTCAGTACATGGTTTAGCGCCTTTTCTTCTACCCTCTTCTCCTCCACACTATTTTACGGTCCACCTTCACTCTAATTAATTTTTAAAAAGAAAATATATGGTTAACCAATGAGCAAGGAGTGCCAGTGAACAAAGAACCTATATAACGGCCAAGAATATCACAACAATCAAAAATCACTCTGCTGTTCTCTTTAATTTCCTAGGAAACAACAAATTAACAACCTTAATAACATCAAAATGTACACACACAAAGAAAAGACAAAGATTGTCTCTTATTGGAGGGGTTATTTGCTTCCCCTCCAAAATTCGTCACCAATATTTCGCATTGGAATTAAAAAGAAGCAAATTTCCCTTCTAAAGAATTAACCTTGCCTAATTTACCATTTTTGTGCCATATTTTCATTTTTGAGTTTCCCATAAATTATTGCAATGGAGGATTCTATGTATGGCAGTAGTGACGAGGAATACTATAATGGAGCGTACGATGATGATGAAAACGACAATGAATATGATCGTGACCCTGAACCTGAATACGATAGTGACGTGTCCTGAGGCAAAGCTCCTTCTTGCAGGGTATAGTATAAATTTTCCCAAATATTATTTTCTTCCGCCTTTTATCCCTTGTGATTCTTTTCCCCTTAAACTTATGGTAAGGAATATATGCTGTGTTAAATTTGACTATCAAGTCAACAACATACCCACAATGCAGGATCTGATGAGGTAATGCATACGCAAACCTTATTCCTACTTGTGGTGGTAGAGACGCTGTTTCTAGTAGACCTCGAAATATGTTAATTCTGCTTATATGGCTGATACATGATGGTTTTTTACTTGATTAAGTTGTAGGATAGGTTTGCACTATTCAGTGAGCCTTTTTGTTATGTTTAGAAAATTGTGTTTCACTAGAAAATGGAGAGAACCTCTAGTATTAGAGAACTTATAATTAATTACTCCCTCTGTCTTAATTTACATGACACTTCGCTTCTCAAGATTCAAATTATGTGAACTTTAACTATCATTTTAGAATATATATTTTTCATCATATCGACCTGGGAAGAATTGCAATGTATAGTGCTAATCATATAGTTTTTGAATATCAAAAGTTTTATAATATTGAGTTGATCTAATTCAATTTAGCTTCAAAGATTTGTAAAATTGACTCTTGAGAAGCAAAAAGTGTCACATAAATTGGGATGGAGGGAGTATTTAAATGAAATGCGTCCAAATGAAGCTGGACGCATATTAAAGATTCAGCTGGTGCCAAATAGTTCCAATTGTTGTTGTCATGGTTGTTGGTGACTCTGTTGAGTGATTAAGAACTAGCCTGTTTGAGTTTGACAAGGGTTTGGTATCTAATTTGTTGCTTGAGGATATATTATGAACTTCTGGTAAAATGGCATTGATTTCCTCTTAACTCATGTATAGAAAGCAAAATGTTCCTTCAATTATGTGACCTTTGGTATTTAATATTCTGATAGTTGAGCGAATGTGAAAATTTAGTCCTGCTTTTTGACTTTTGCAGGTAATCAGGAAAGAGTCCCTTTTAGCAGCACAGGTGAGCACATCTTTGTCCCAAAATTTCTTCATTTTTCAATTTGTTATTAGTGTCAGAGATGTGAAACATTTCCATATATTTGGAGAAAGAAGATTTGCAAAGAGTGGTGGACTTGCTTTCTCTTAAGGAACATCATGCTCGGACATTGCTTATTCATTATCAGTGGGATGTTGATAAGGTCTTTGCAGTGTTTGTTGAAAGAGGAAAAGAAAAATTATACGCAGAAGCTGGCGTATGACTTAAAGAGAAAGATGATCAGCATCCTGCTTCCGAGCCCTCAACTGAAATAACATGTGAAATCTGCTTTCAAGATTTCCTTGCTGAGGAAACGATGATGATGGATTGCAATCATAGGTTTTGCAATGATTGTAAGCATCTTTCATCCTTCTCCCTAATCTCTCTTTCTGCATTTGCTTTTGCTGAATCACACATCCACTTATTGATCTGCATACAAAAATGCTGTTTCCTTTATAGGTTATTGTCCAGCCATTTTACATTTCTTATCATGTGTGACCAGTGTGAAAACGTTATGATCCTTCTCCTTTTACTACATCATTAATTAATGGCATCAACCATATGTAGAGGCCATTTCCTTACTTGGTCATGCTTAAGGTTTCTGCATTTTAGGCTTGTATGATAGTGATATTTCTTGTCGTCTAAAGTTAGACAGCTAGATTTGTTTGATTGAACTTCTTGTTGTTCTCAGTTTTATGGATTTGTGACTCCTATTTATGAATGGTGTAGCCTAAAGGTTGGTTTTTTTCATTTTCTCGTGTAGGTTGGACGGAGTATTTCGTAGTAAAGATAAATGACGGTAAGAGTAGATGTATAATATGCATGGCTCAGAAGTGCAAAGCAATATGTGATGAAGGAAAAATTAGGGATCTAGTCACTGCAACGGATCCTAATTTTGGGGAGAAATTTGATCGTTTTATCCTAGAATCATATATTGCGGATAATAAGAGGGTTAAATGGTGCCCTGGTGTTCATCATTGTGGAAATGCAATCCGTGTTGAGGATGACGAGTACTGTGAAGTTGAATGTGCATGTGGTAAACAATTCTGCTTTAATTGCTTGTGTGAACTGCACTCACCTTGTTCATGTGTAATGTGGGACCTTTGGCTGAAGAAGTGCGACAATAAAGCACCAACCTTCACATTGATGTCAGAGAAAACCAAGCACTGTCCAAAATGTCATAAAATTGTCGAAAAGGATGGAGGATGCAACCTTGTATAGTGTATATGTGGACAGCAATTTTGGTAAGACAAATATAGTAGATCAATTGAAGGGGAGTTTGGCGTAACTAGTAAAGTTGCTGTCATGTGACCAGGAGGTCATAGGTTCGAGCTATGGAATCAGTCTCATGCAGAAATACAGGGTAAGGCTGCGGACAATAGACCCTTGTGGTCCGGCCCTTCCTCCGGCCCCGCGCATAGCTGGAGTTTAGTGCACCGGGCTGCCCTTTAAATATAGTAGATCAATTCCTCTTACTTGATGCTTACGATCATATTAACATTTCTGCTAATTGTTCTTTGTTTGTTGGCTCTGTGGTGAAGCTACTGGACTTGAACACTCATGGTCAAGTATACAAGACCACCCTTGTGGCAGATACAAAGAAAGCCATTTGAAAAGTGCAGATACCGTAGAGGATTATTGACGTCTTACTCACTATTATCGTCGATATAAGGCTCATATTGATTCATTGAAGATCGAAGCATCTGAATCAAAGCGAAAAATACTTGATAAAGCCCGTAGCCTTGAAGCTAAGGAATTGCAATTAAAAGATTTCAGTTGGGCAATGAGTGGATTTGATAGACTCTCCCTAGCAAGGCGAGCTGTCGCATGTTCCTATCCATTTGCATACTATTATTTTGGTGATCTTTTCGCGAATAAAATCACAAAAGAGGAAAGGGAAATAAAGCAAAACCTTTTTGAGGATCAGCAGCAGCAACTTGATTGAAAGACTTTCAATGTTTTTAGAAGAGCCATTTGCAAATTATCCTGAAGATAAGCTTATGGAAACAAGAATGAAGATCGTTACTCTCTCCACAGTAACTGATGATCTCTGCAAAAAGTTGTGAGTGTACACTAATACATCTAATTTGTCAAATGCAGCGTAGATATGTGCAGCAGCATCAATTATATCGTATTTTGAAGTACAGAAGCTCATTCCTCAATTTGATTTTTTTCAGGTATGAGTGCATTGACAATGATTTGCTGGTTTCTCTACAGCAAGCAACTCATATGATAGCTCGTTATAGATCCAAGGGTGTGGAGAAAGCATCAGAACTTCCAAATTGACATTCTACGGCTTACTATACGTGCAGATATATATACCCTTAATGTATATCTAGCTATAGAGAGCGCTCTGGGAGTCTTATTTTTGTGAGAAATGTTCCGGTTGAAGGCTTCCAACTTCAACTTGCTGTAGTTGCTAAGAAGAGGTCCAGGATTCTGTCTTTTGTTCTTAGTATAATTTACATTAACATGTCACAGGACAAGTATTTTTGAATAGCTAGTAGTTAGTGTATCTGAGCATATTTTGTGTGTGTTTAGAGTGCCAATGATTTGCTATTGGAAGATCCACTTTGTACATATGGTTGCAGATTACCTTTTCTAGGATCAAGTTTTAGGATGATTCCAAATATGTACAAAAATTGAAAACCCAAATAAATAAGGTTCTTTCTCTCCAAGAAGAATCACACGCAAAGACCTCTTTCCATATTTTTAAGCATGATTAGCAACATTAGATGCAAAACAGAAAGAAAAATTCATGGATGAGTTAGCAAATAAGGTGATGAAATACATGTATATATATATATACAAGATTCTAAAAATCTAAGTAAAAAATGACATTTTTCAATAGGTATGGTTAGAATTCATTGAAAACATATAGATGAGTCAATATACAAAATTTGAGGAATATTGAAGGTGATTTGGACTGATTAGGTATCAAAATTCGTAGTTAAAATCGAATTTAATGACACATGTATCAAACAGGTATCACGCATGTATCTCACATACAGATATACATGAATATACATGTGATATACAAATGATATACAGTGTGATATATATATATATATATATATATATATATATATATATATATATATATATATATATATATATTATGTTCATCTTCTACTTTGAATTTTCAATTCAATTACCTCAAAACTCCACCAAATCATCTCAAAATCGAGACTCAAGCTCCTTAAGATGTATCCAATCTATTCTAATAATAGTCACTCAAAAAAAAGCAAAATTTTAGTTTTTTTTTTGCTACAAATAGCCAATTGACTAATATTGGTAATAGTTGACTAATATCAATAATATTTAATGATTGACCAATTTTTATAATGAACTATTTATAAATTGCAGTTTCCTTAATAATAGTTGACTAATATCAATAATATTTAATGATTGACCAATTTTTATAATGAACTATTTATAAATTGCAGTTTCCTTAATAATATTGCTGCCATTTGCGGGATAATGTTTAGATTAATTATGAGTTCAACTATGTTAATTCACCTATCGACTCGCATAGCCGGTCCATCTTTTTTTTTTACCTATACAATAGGTGAAAGTTTTTGGTCGTCCTGATGGCATTTACGTAAATAAAATCGTAAGGGCGAATGTGATTGTCCACGGTATTAACTGTGGGCAGACCCACCGAACTTTGTCTCTTTGTAAATTTCTTATGGTATGTCATCAAACTTTTATTGTTTGTACTTCTTTTCTGGTGGGTTTTCTTCATCTCTGTACTTAAATTTCTGCTCAATTTTTGTTTTTAAGCTTTCTCTGTGTAGTCCTCTTGTTTTTGGGTTTCTCTTTGAATTATCTTTTCACTTTTCAGTTTCCTGACCACTAAAGCAAGGCGCACGCCGGAATTAATGTATGCTTCATTAAATTTGCAAATTTTTTTGGGCGCTGCATGTGTCAAAATCTTGATTCAAAAACAAAATTGGGTATGCTTTTCTCTGATTTTCATCAAGTTTTTCATTAAGCTGCATGTGTTAGTTTGGTGGTATATGATTGAAGTATAATCTCTTTTTTGGGTTTTTATTTTTTAATTTTTTCCATTTATGACCTTGTTGTAGGTTTAGAAGCTCCTTTCAGTTTCTATACCATTTTTTATGTTGGTTGTTTTGTTTGATTTTGCGGGCGTTCAGCAATTTTTTGCATCGAGACTATTAATTATATCAACCAATGTTACTTTGCCACCTTTTCCTGAAATTCATTAAGTTGGAGAGTAAAATATTGGGAAAATTAGAAACAAGTAAAAACTTTATGGGGAAACTTTAAAGATATACTTAAGGGAATGAATGAATTCTAGCACATGAGCTAAAGAGACAATCTTGATGAATTGAAGTTTTAGTTTATAATACACCAAATAGATACTATTTACTAGGAGATTTGCAGACCTACATATTGTTATACTCACTTACCAGTTTTTATACCTTAATAGATTATAAATGCAATTGGTTTTAATATTTTAGTACATTACAATACCAGAATAGTTTTTTTTCATATAGGTCAAATGTAATGATTGCACAATTTTTATTGCACGAGTTTTCGAAAGTTAAAGTTCTCGGGGGAGAAAGGAACATTGTTTTGACTATACAAGGTTTTTAAAAGTTAAAGTTGCTCAAGGGGGAGAAAGGAGCATTGTTTTGACTGTAAGAGATTTTTGCAGTTTGCATTCACACGATTAAATTGTGAATCTCTTTTTTATTTTCTGTTTTTCACTATATAGTATGTCTCATGTTCTATGTCAGTAGTTTCACTTCCGTTAAAAGTATCATCGACTTGTCTTTTTTTTTTTATAAGCTAATAATTTTATTAAAAAGGGTGGAAACATGCCCGTATACAAGAAGTATAACCAAAAGGTAGAAGATTTCTCATCGTCTTGTCTGTTATCTTGCTGTTGTTATCTTTTTATTCTAATCAAATGTAATTTAATTCCGCTGAGAAATCCTTGCAATATTTCAATCAGCTCCTTAGAGACAGTTCGAATGATATTCTGATGTCCTGCCAGCTCTCATGCTTTCATACAAAATAAAAGGCACTAAATTGCCAAAAGTAGGAAGTTCTGTAACAACTATGACGGTAACTCTTCTCGAATGTCCTAATTGATTCTATCTCAAGTAAATTAGTAACTTATCTTTTTATATACCAAATGTTATTTTGTAGGTCAAGGAATTCTTTGCTGCAGCTGACTTTTGACTTTTTGTTGTACATACAAGTTCTGGTGACTATTACACTCATGGAACAAAGGTAATCAACATTACCACTTGACCTTCTCTTTTCCTTACATTTCATTCATGAATAGTAATTACAGTGAAGCGTTTAAAAGTAAACATCTATAATGCCGTTGAGGGTTTTGCCACGCTATGTTCTTCTGTTGTGTCGGGGTTCTGTTAACATGTTTTACATTAAAGTTTGAGCTGAATTTCTTGATTCTCAAGCTTCTCCTCATCTATCTCCTCCAAAAAGTAAGAAGAAAAAACTTGGAGAACTGTTCTACTCTTGAGTTCTCTCTAGTATTATAATTCACTTGGTAGCAGTTTTCTCAAGCGATTCTGCTATGTGACAGATCCAACTTTGTAGATGTTGGAGTGATTCTGACATTGTTGAAGTCAATCAGCCTAGATTAGTTGGGTAAGCACCTGTGTAGAACTGATGCTTCATTATAATCAAATCAACTTATTTAGTCTCTTCTGTTTCTTAGCAAGAAAAGAAGGTTGTCAATGGAAAATGGAGAAATGCCGTATAGCTTAATTATAGAAAGTTGACCTTGCGTTTTGCGTTGTTTAAATATGCTGGTTGATAGTGTACTCCATTCTAGAGCACAATGTTAATCCTGATGGATAGCTGACAAATTTGCAAGCTGTTGCATCAATTAAAAGAGACTTTGAGTTCAATTCTCTTTTAAGGTTTTGCTGCTCTATACTGAGGATAACAAATCTTTGGCATGATTCCAAAAAAAATAAAAATAAATAAAAACAGAAGTTTTCTACCAGTGTATATCGAGAAGCCATGCCCTGCTCAAATTCTCGACATTCCCCAGCGGCTTGCTGAAATTAACGTTGAAATAAAAAATTGTGGGTTTGCTCAAGATATGAAAACCTGATTGTGCATTTAAATATTTCATATGCTAAGATTAAGTGGGTAAGGTCAACAGCATTTAGCTTATATAGAAGAAAAGAGTGGTCTGACAAATGAGGTATATGAACTGTAATGTAGGCTCACCTAAGATCCCATGGTTAAAGATGTGTAATGTTAACCGCAACACATCAAGTGTTTCCTCTAATTAAGTTTTGAATGTTACTTATAATAATTTTGGTGGTATCCAGAAGGATTAGAAGCTCTAAGATAGTAGGCATGGTGACAAGTAAGATATATCTCTTGTAAAGTCCGCAAGACAAATAATTTTTACATTTAATGCCTGCACTGAATAATTTAAGTGACAAAATATTGAGCTGCAATAGTATGCATTATACTTTTTTTTTTTTTTAAATCGTACTGTTTTAGTTACTGATGTCTTATTTGACATATTAAATGGTACATTGTTGATGATAAATAACATAAATGAAATAAATAGTTGAATATCTTGGGATGTTAAAAGTGTAATCACATCTTCTTCTTTTTCTGAAGCTTGGTTCCAGAACATGTTTATAAGAGTTTTATATAATGTGTTCATGTCCATATCTTTGCTGCTTGGATTTTAAATACTCTGTGGAAAAATATACAATTATATATTGGCTAATGATATTAATGGTAGGGGTTGAGCATCTTTTCTTTCCTCTATCTGAATCTATCTTCATTGATAATATAGTTTCCATTGTCAAACTCTAGGCGTTTGGACATACGGTTGTGACTTTTGAAATAAAGTGGTATTTGGAGTAAGTTGAAAAGTATATTTGGACATGCATTTCATTTGAAAAGATATTTGCAGTTTTGTATGGAGAAATGAATTTTTACTTAAAAAAATAGTAAAACCCACTTTTTAAAACTTGAAACTCATCTTCAATAAAAACTTTCAAAACTGCAGTCCAATATATAACAAAACAATATTTTGAAAATGAGTTCTGAAAAAAAAAATAGTTTTTAAGGACAAACGGGGCTGTACTCCTATTTTGCTACTGAAAGATAGCAGAGGTAGTTTAAATGTTCATTGTCACAAGCCAAAAGAGAATGTGTATCATACTTGGTTCCGGAAGAAAGACATCATGAATTAAAGCTAGAGCGAATGTGTTTTAACCCATCGTTAAAAAGGTGTATGCTAAGTTAAATTGTTGAAGCAAGTGAAAGATGTGGTGTTTGATGAGCTTTTTCTTGTGTTAGTATTATTCATACATCCTTTTAGTTCTTGTAAACCACAAGCTTTATCTCTTCTTAGGGAACATATGTTTTACTTAGCATGAGCATTAGCTCATTTATGAAAAAGTGAAAAGGTGAACAAGATATGTTGTTCAGGGAGTTTGAAGGCAAGAAAAATGCTTCTTCTCACAGTCTATGCTGACGAGAATTTTTTTTTCCGTGTTTCAGCATTCAATGACCTAATTCAGTATACGCTAAAACATAAGAAATTATAAATGTAGCAGTTCATTTATAAATATCCTCTTTGATCCCATGACATATAAATTAAAGCATATTTGTCAAGATATTAATAGTGGTTCCATCATCCAGAAAAGCCTCTCTTTGTTCAATAGAGAGGTTGTTCAAATATAGTTAAAACTCTCCTTATGTCTTCTATGCATTTGATTAGATTTAATAATCAAGTCATAATATTCTACCAACTTACCTTCAATGTCTTGTTTCTAAAAATATTTGCAAGTAAAGCGAGTCTCCGCTGCAGCTCTGTGTTGACCTTTTGGCTTGAACATACAGGTTTTGTGGCCACTGTGCTCATAGAACAAAGGTAATTCAAAATCTATTCTCGAGATGGGTTTTGGTGGAAGGATATCGGAATATATGATTTTTCTCATTTGCGAATATGGTCTAGATGTTTTCTCATTGTTCTCTCATTTGTGTATGACTCAATTTGAAAAGCAAATACTAATATAAAGAAGTTGTGGACAATCCTTAGATTTCATTTATCTAAGTCTCTTGAATGATTAGTTGAAGTTTCAAATAGTTAGTATGACTAGCAGACTCATTAGGTGAAGAGTAAAAGTGAAACTAAAAACTGAAGTTAATCAGAAAATTTTAACAACTGTAAGACAAGAAGACAGTTTCAGGAAAGCTATGAGATGAAAATTCTTTGGATAAAGATATGATGCAGGAAGCAGAAAAAGCTGAGAAGAAACTGAAGAATCTTCTAGAGTTGTAGTGGAGCCTGCAGTATTCTTATGCCTTGTTTGCACATGCAGCGCAGAAAAGTTTCAAACCTTGATGCGGATCTATTTGTTATGATTTACTGTGTCAATTGGGAGGGGTGTTTCAATGTGCTTCCATTTATGTCCTCGTACAGTAGTATTTGTCAGTGTATTCTTATTAGTGTATATGTGCTGCAACAAATAATCATCCAGAGGAATCAACCTTGGCATTGATTATAAAAAGGCCCGATATAGCTGATTTGTTACATAAAAACGACTAATTTCTTTGCAATAACAAACATTAGTTGAATGCTTTTGAGTAGAAGTGACTAAAGATGGAAAATGCTAGGTGTCATACAAAATAATGATATTAGTGTTATAAAATATAGCTCAAAATAATAATATAGAACAAAGAAAAACAAACTAAGAGATATAGAGAGAAAAAAAGGAGAGATTATTATTTCTTCTTCAATTGTGTGTTCTTTCCATTTATTACAATGCCTTTATATAGGCATGCAAAATGAAGAAATATGTCAACCAAAATTTCTTATAACAATTAAAGAGCATTTTCACTTATATATCCCGTTTCTGATAAAATTATAATGGAATTAGAATTTTTGAACAGTTCAAAGAGCTCTTGATTTTCTTTTTCTTTTTTGAAGGCATTTGAGGGTAGGGGAACCAACATTCTTTATAGTGCAGTAGCAGAAAATTTTCACGTTCTCCTTTTACAAAAAAATTGTTGGTTCATCCATAGAATTTGATGTATAAATTAGCAATTGTTTTACGGACTATAGTAGTAATAAGATTGTCTTTTTCTTTTCTTCTCCTTTCTTCCCTTCATTTGTTTGTAGTATAAATTGGTGCTTGTAAGTTGTAACTGTATTGATATTTGTGTATTTTCTCATAATTCTACGGTTGTCAACATTTATATCACAAATTACAAAGAAGACGACTCATCATAATATGGAGTGCATCTCCTTTTGTCAATGCGTGAGTAGTTATTCTCCTGAAAGCAAGACCGAATATTGTACTATGTTGCAAAATACATCTCATATCTTGCACAACTTCGTTCCTTAAATGAATTAATATACATACTAAGAAGGTTATTATGTTGTTAATATCAACACAAATAGCGACGTCGGGCTATGCTCGTATTTTGCACAGGCACGCGCCATCTAGTAATAAATAAAGGAGGTTGTGGTTGGTTGACAATTAGTGTAAAATAACCATAATAAACATATCATTTATACATTGAAATGAAATCAACTTGAATAGAACTAGGGATGGAGATAGTTTGGGAAAAATTCAAAATCCAACCGAAATTTGAAATTTTTTGAATTTTCGGATTACATATTGGATTTTGAATTTAATTTTTAATATTTTTGAATTTCTGATTGGATGTTGGATTTGACACTTTAAATTTTTGGATAATAGAAATCTGAAATTTTTATACTTTATGTGCCATATGCTAATAGTAATTTATTCAATATCTACCTATTAGATATTAACTCATACTAGTATAGTACCCGTACGATGCATGAAAAATATAAATCATATTATGTGATCTAATTTGTTTGACTATATTATATCATATTGCTCGAAACATGTCCGGTAAGAAAATCGGATGAAATTAGAAAAATATTCATATGGTAATCGAATAACTTTTTAGTTCCTCATTTTTCTTTATTACATAATCTATTAAATTTATTATTATTTTATTTGATATTTATTAGCTTGTTACCTGACTTAATATTTTTATTAATTATCTCTTTATATATATATATATATATATATATATATATATTGTTAGTGTATCTGAGTATATTTTTTGTGTGTGTTTAGAGGGCCAATAATTTGCTATTTAAAGATCAACTTTGTGCAATGGTTGCGAATTACCTTTTCTTGGATCACGTTTTAGGATGATTATGTGATGCCCGTTATTAATATCGCTGTCATTTGGGCAAAGATGTTTGGATTAATTATGAGTCATAGCCCCAACTATGTTAATTCACCGATGGATCGCATAGCCGGTCCATATCCGAATAATGTAATTTTTAGTAGTAACTTTTATGTTTGAGGTGGCAGTGCACCTATGATCTAAAAATTTTTGCTCTGCCATTTGTTATGACGAAACTATATTACTATTTCTAGTTAAAAAGATCTAGTTTTCACAATATTTAGTAGGCAGAGTTTAATAAAATATTATGAGATCAAAAGAGCTAAAGAGTATATTTAATGGCCCATTTTGAATTTATTCCCAAATATAAGGAATATTTTTATCTTTTTCTCTCACATTTCAGTGTGAGATTTTACAAAAATAGATCAAAGTTATTTTTGTGAAAAGTGAAGTAAAGTAAACTAATTTTTAGGCTGAATACATATTAAGTCCCTTAAATTTGTCCAAATTTTCCACTTAGACACCTACACACTAAGGGATATACCTATTGAACACTTGAACTCAAGCCAAAGTAAGTCTATTAAACACATTTTTAAGAGCAAGCAAAAACTATCAATGCGTGTGGTTCAAACGCCTCTGATGTGGCAATGCGACAAATAAGAACATACTTAGCTGCTTCTCTTTTCCTTTTTCCTAATATTTTATTCATGTACATGAAAAAATTGAGGTCCAGATGTACTAGCTTTTTTTTTAATTTTATTTTTCAAAGGAAGATGGGAATTGAGGGTCAAGTAACAAAAGTTGTTCCAGGATGCTTGTAAACTTTTTCTTAAAGAGAATTAAAGTAACGAAAAGGAAAATAAAAAGTATTAAAAGATCACTTAGACTAGGATACTAATTAATTAGATATTACCCCTCGTTTGTAAGATTTGTGAAATACTGAATCTTCATTTAATTTTTTTTTCCGGAAATACATATATTTTTAAGAACCACATAAGCAGTATTTTTAAGCACAATAAAAAATTACATGATGTTTATTCATTAGCTATTACGAATAGGCAAAAATAAAAATCAAACTGCTTAATTCATCTTTAACCACAGATCCATCACTGATCAAGTGGTTTATTTTTCCATCAGGGTGCTCAAAGAAATCTTCTACTAGCCAAGTGGGTGAATGTCAAATTTATTGTCATAGACAAAATTCGCTCTAGAACCTTTATTCATTAAAGATGCTTGATAAAGCTCAACCAAAATGTTTTGGTATGCGACAAATATTTGGCCAACGCCCTTTTCCACCGCAACGATAGCATTCAGTTTCTGAACCCTTTGCCTTTGGCTTCTCATCTTTCCCTTTCTACTTTTAGAAGTTATTTTTCTTCGGGGAATGATTAACACTAGGAAAATTTCTTCCTTGGCCACGACCTTTGCCACGCTTAGCTTAATGGGAATACACCTCATCCACTTTAGGTAATGGAATAGACCCAGTGGGTCGATTTTCGTGATTTCTCATAAGCAAGTCGTTGCTTCGTTCAGCCACAAGGAGAACAGAAATCAACTCAGAGTACTTCTTGAAACCTTTCTCTCGGTACTACTGTTGCAAGACCATATTGAAGGCATGAAACGTTGTGAACGTTTTTCAAGCATATCATAGTCACTGTTACTATCTCCACAAAGTTTCAATTTAGAAGTAATCTTGAACATCGTAAAATTATATTCAGAAACAGACTTTGAGTCTTGGAAGGTCAGATGAGCCCAATCATATCGTGCTTCACATCGTGCTCGTAGAAGAATGACCAACTTTAAGTTGTCATTTCTTTCCTTTAACCCATTCTACAAAACAAGTGGATCTTTGACTGTGAAATATTCTATTTTCAACCTTTCATCAAGGTGATGGCGCAAGAAAATCTAGGCCTTAGCACAGTCTTGGGTAGACGCTTTATTTCTATCTTTAATCGCTTCTCCAAGACCCATTGCATCTAAATAGATTTCAGCATCCAACACCCATGTCCTATAGTTCTTGCCCGAAATTTCAAGGGCAACGAACCTTCTTTTCATAATATCAGTCATAATTAAAAGAGGAGAAAAATTATATGTTAGTCTTCTCAAAAAACTTCTTGAGACGGTAGAGTCTCGTGCTGATAACGTGTTATGAAATATAGCTCAAAGTAACAAAATAGAAAAAGAAAAAACAAGCTAAGAGATATAGAGAGAAAGAGAGGAGAGATTATTATTTCGTCTTCAATTGTATGTTCTTTCCATCTATTACAATGCCATTATATAGGCATGAAAAATGAAGAAATATGTCATTGAATATGTCATTAAGCATTTGAGAGGAAGATCATGGAGGGAGATAGACATCCACCATAATTTCTTATAACAATTAGAGAATATTTTCACCAATAAATCCAGTTCATGAGAAAACTGTAATGGAATAGAATTTCTGAATAGTTCAAAAAGCTCTTATTTTTCTTTTTTTCCTCTTCTGGTTTGGAGGGATTTGAGGGTAGGGGAACCAACATTCTTTATAGTGGAATATTTCTCATACCGCACCTTTATATCCATGTGAAAAGGAAATCTGCAGCCGGAAGCAGTAGCAGAAAATTTCCATGAACCAAGAATTCTAGAGTTCTCTTTTTACAGAAAAGTTGTTGGTTCTTCCATATAGTTTAATGTATAAATTAGCAATTGACTAACCGATTGAGTTGGATTCTAATTGCACAAGTTAGTATGTGAAACATTTCTATGCCTGTTAAATGTTTTACTAATTAGCTTGTGTTGTCTTATATAATAGCAATAAGATTGTCCTTTTCTTTTCTTCTCCTTTCTTCCAATTCATTTGTTTGTAGTATAAATTGGTACTTGTAACTGCGTTGATATTTGTGTATTTTTTTTTTATAATTCTACAGTTGTCAACACTTATGTCACATATTACAAAAAAGATGACTCATCATAGTATGGAGTGCATCTGCTTTTGTCAGTACGTTAATAGTATAGACTATAGAGTATTCTCATGAAAGCAAGATCGAATAATATACTATGTTGCAAATACATCTCATATATTGCACAACTTTATTCCTTAAATAAATGAATGTACATACTAAGAAGGTTATTATGTTGTCAATATCAACACAAATAACGACGTCGAGCTACGTGAGTCTATTGAACACATTTTTGATAGCAAGCGAAAACAATCAATGCCTGAGGTTCAGACGCCTCTGATGTGGCAATGCGACAAATAAGAACATACTTAGCTGCTTATCTTTTCTTTATTCCTAATATTTTATCCATGTACATGAAAAAATTGAGGTCCCGATGTACTAGATTCTTTTTCTTATTTTTCAAAAGAAGATGGGAATTGAGGGTCAAGTAACAAAAGTTGTTCCAGCGTGCTTGTAAACTTTTTCTTAAAGAGAATTAAAGTAACGAAAAGGAAAATCAAAAGTGTTAAAAGATCACTTAGATTAGGATACTAATTAATTAGATATTATCCCTCGTTTGTAAGATTTGTGAAATATTGAATCTTCGTTAAATTTTATTTTTCCGAAAATACACATATTTATAAGAATCACGTAAGCAGTATTATTAAGCGCAATAAAAATCACATGAAATTTATTCATTAGCTACTGCGAATAGGCAAAAATAAAAATTAAACTACTCAATCATCTTTAACCACATATCCATCACTGATCAGTTGGTTTATTTTTCCATCAGGGTGCTCAAAGAAATCTGCCACATCCAAGCGAGTGATGTCAAATTCATTGTCATAGACAAAATTAGCTCGAGGAACTTTATTCTTTAGAGATGCTTGATAAAGCTCAACCAAATATTTTGGTATGCGACAAATATTTGCCCAATGCCCTTTTCTACCGCAACGATAGCATTCAGTTTCAGAACCCTTTGCCTTTGGCTTCTCATTTTTCCCTTCCCACTTTTGGAAGTTATTTTTCTTTGGGGAATGATTAACACTAGGAAAATTTCTTCCTCGGCCACGACCTTTTTCACGCTTAGCATAAGGGAATACACCTCATCCACTTTAGGCAATAGTGTAGACCCAGTGGGTCGATTTTCGTGATTTTTCATAAGCAAGTCGTTGTTTCGTTCAGCTACAAGGAGAAGAGAAATCAATTTAGAGTACTTCTTGAAACCTTTCTCTCGGTACTGCTGTTGCAAGACCATATTCGAGGCATGAAACGTTGTGAATGTTTTTCAAGCACATCATAGTCACTGATACTATCTCCATAGAGTTTTAATTTAGAAGTATTTCTGAACATCGTAGAATTATATTCAGAAACAAACTTAAAATTTTGGAGCCTCAGATGAGCCCAATCACATCGTGCTTGTGGAAGAGTGACCAACTTTAAGTTGTCATATCTTTCCTTTAAGCCATTCCACAAAACAAGTGGATCTTTGACTGTGAGATATTCTATTTTCAACCCTTCATCAAGGTGATGGCGCAAGAAAATCAAGACCTTAGCACAATCTTGGATAGATGTTTTATTTCTGTCTTTAATGGCGTCTCCAAGACCCATTGCATCTAAATAAATTTCAGCATCCAATACCCATGTCATATAGTTCTTGCCCGAAATTTCAAGGGCAACGAACTTTCTTTTCATAATATTAGTCATAATTAAAAGAGGAGAAAAATTATACCTTAGTCTTCTCAAAGAGCTTCTTGGGACGGTAGAGTCACGTACTGATAACATGATATGAAATATAGCTCAAAGTAATAATATAGAACAAGGAAAAACAAGCTAAGAGATATAGAGAGAAAGAGCAGAAAGATTATTATTTCTTCTTCAACTGTGTGTTCTTTCCATCTATTACAATGCCTTTATATAGGCATGAAAAATGAAGAAATCTGTCATTGAATATGTTATTAAGCATTTGAGGGAAGATCGTGGAGGGAGACAGACATCAACCTTAATTTCTCATAACAATTAGAGAGCATTTTCAGCTATATATCCGGTTCTTGAGAAAACTGTAATGGAATTAGAATTTTTAAATATTTCAAAGAGCTCTTGTTTTTCTTTTTTCTGAAGGGATTTGAGGGTAGGGGAACCAACATTATTTATAGTGGAATATTTTTCATACCGCACTTTTATAAGCAGGTGAAAAGAAAATCTACAGCTGAAAGCAGTAGCAAAAAATTTTCACGGACCAAGAATTCTATAGTTCTCTTTTTACAGAAAAATTGTTGGTTCATCCATAGAATTTGATGTATAAATTATCAGTTGTTTCACGGACTGAGTCGGATTCAAATTGCACAAGTTAGTATGTGAAACATTTCTATGCCTGTTAAATGTTTTACTAATTAGCTTGTGTTGTCTTATATATTAATCGTATTATATGATCTAATTTGTTTGACTATATTATATCATATTGTTAGAATTAAATTTCAATATTCTTTTTTATCTAGCGAAACATGCTCGGTGAGACAACCGGATGAAATTAGAAAAATATTCATATGGTAATCGAATAACTTTTTAGTTCCTCATTTTTCTTTATTACATAATCTATTATATTTGTTATTATTTTATTTGATATTTTAGCTTGTTACTTGACTTAATATTTTTGTTAATTATCTCTTTTTCGGTAGATATATATTTTTTTGTGTGTTTAGAGGGCTAATAATTTGCTATTGCAAGATCCACTTTGTGCAATGGTTGCGGATTACCTTGTCTTGAATCACGTTTTAGGATGATTATGTGATGCACCTTATTAATATTGCTGTCATTTGGGGAAAGATGTATAGATTAATTATGAGTCATAGCCCCAACTATGTTAATGCACCGATGGATCCCATAGCCTGTCCATATCCGAATAATGTATTCTAAGTAGTAACTTTTATATTTTAGGTGGCAGCGCACCTATGATCTTAAAATATTAGCTCTGTCATTTGACATGACGGAACTATATTACTATTTCTAGTTAAAAAGATCAAGTTTTCACAATATTTAGTAGGCAAGAGTTTAATAAAATATTATGAGATCAAAAGAGCTAAAGAGTATATTTAATGGCCCATTTTGAACTTATTCCCAAATTGTGGTGGAGATAGACATCCACCATAATTTCTTAAAACAATTAGAGAACAATTTCACCAATAAATCCAGTTCCTGAGAAAACTGTAATGGAATAGAATTTCTGAATAGTTCAAAAAGCTCTTATTTTTCTTTTTTTCCTCTTCTATTTTGGAGGGATTTGAGGGTAGGAGAACTAACATTCTTTATAGTGGAATATTTTTCATACCGCACCTTTATATGCAGGTGAAAAGGAAATCTGCAGCTAGAAGCAGTAGCAGAAAATTTCCACGAACCAAGGATTCTAGAGTTCTATTTTTACAGAAAAGTTGTTGGTTCATCCATATAGTTTAATGTATAAATTAGCAATTGACTCACGGACTGAGTTGGATTCTAATTGCACAAGTTAGTATGTGAAACGTTTCTATGCCTGTTAAATATTTTACTAATTAGCTTGTGTTGTCTTATATAGTAGCAATAAGATTGTCCTTTTCTTTTCTTCTCCTTTCTTCCCTTCATTTGTTTGTAGTATAAATTGATACTTGTAACTGTGTTGACATTTGTGTATTTTTTTTTATAATTCTACATTTGTCAACACTTATATCACATATTACAAAGAAGATGACTCATCATAGTATGGAGTGCATCTGCTTTTGTCAGTACGTTAATAGTATAGACTATAGAGTATTCTCATGAAAGCAAGACCGAATAATACACTATGTTGCAAATACATCTCATATATTGCACAACTTCGTTCCTTAAATAAATGAATGTACATACTAAGAAGGTTATTATGCTGTCAATATCAACACAAATAACAACGTCGGGCTACGCCCGTATTTTGCACGGGCACGCGCCATCTAGTAATAAATAGAGGAGGTTGTGGTTGGTTGACAGTTAGTGTAAAATAACCATAATAAACATATCATTTATACATTAAAATGAAATCAACTTAAATAGACTAAGGATGGAGATAGTTTGGCAAAATCCGAAATCCAACCGAAATTTGAATTTTCGGATTACATATTGGATTTTGGATTTAATTTTTAAAATTTTGAATTTCGGATTGGATATTGGATTTGACACTTTGAATTTTTGGATATCAGAAAATCCGAAATTTTTAAAATTTAAAATTTAATCCATTCTCCATATGCCAATAGTAATTAATTCAATACTCTACCTATTAGATACTAACCCATACTAGTATAGCACCCGCACAATGCGCGGAAAATATTAATCGTATTATGTGATCTAATTTGTTTGACTATATTATATCATATTTGCTTGAATAAAATTTCAATATTCTTTTTTATCTAGCGAAACATGCCAGGTAAGAAAACCGGATGAATTAGAAAAATATTCATATGGTAATCGAATAACTTTTTAGTTCCTCATTTTTCTTTATTACATAATCTATTATATTTATTATTCTTTTATTTGATATTTATTAGCTTGTTACTTGACTTAATATTATTTAAGTTGATTTCATTTTAATGTATATATATAGTTTTTAGTATATCTAAGTATATTTTTTGTGTGTGTTTAGAGGGCCAATAATTTGCTATTGCAAGATCCACTTTGTGCAATGGTTGCGGATTACCTATTCTTGGATCACGTTTTAGGATGATTATGTGATGCACGTTATTAATATTGCTGTCATTTGGGGAAAGATGTTTAGATTAATTATGTGTCATAGCCCCAACTATGTTAATTCACCGATGGATTCCATAGCCTGTCCATATCCGAATAATGTATTTTTAGTAGTAACTTTTATGTTTGAGGTGGCAGCGCACCTATGATCTTAAAATATTAGCTCTGTCATTTGACATGACGGAACTATATTACTATTTCTAGTTAAAAAGATCTAGTTTTCACAATATTTAGTAGGCAAGAGTTTAATAAAATATTATGAGATCAAAAGAGCTAAAGAGTATATTTAATGGCCCATTTTGAACTTATTCCCAAATTGTGGTGGAGATAGACATCAACCATAATTTCTTAAAACAATTAGAGAACAATTTCACCAATAAATCCAGTTCCTGAGAAAATTGTAATGGAATAGAATTTCTGAATAATTCAAAAAGCTCTTATTTTTCTTTTTTTCCTCTTCTATTTTGGAGGGATTTGAGGGTAGGAGAACTAACATTCTTTATAGTGGAATATTTTTCATACCGCACCTTTATATGCAGGTGAAAAGGAAATCTGCAGCTGGAAGCAGTAGCAGAAAATTTCCACGAACCAAGGATTCTAG
>MCJB01020736.1:0-83648 GCA_002018475.1 Nicotiana obtusifolia
ACTGATCTCACATGTCCTTCAGAGCATGCCTATACACCTTCTCTCTGCTGTCAAACCTCCCAATAATGTCATCAATAAACTACACAAGCTCGTTGCACAATTCTTCTGGAGTAACACTGTAGGAGGTAATAGCAGGCACTGGGTTTCATGGAACACCCTATGTATGCCCTATGATGAAGGTGGAGCAGGCTTCAAATCCCTGCATGATGTGTCTAAAGCCTTGTTCTGCAAGCTGTGGTGGAACTTTAGAACTAAGCCAAGCCTTTGGAGTGCATTCATGAGCCAAAAATACTGCAAGAAGTTAAATGCAGTCATAGTCCGTGGAAAAAGGGATCACACATATGGAGGAAAATGCTAGAATACAGAGACATCATTGAGCACCAAATCATTTGGCACCCAAAAATGGGTTCCTCACTTTTTTGGTTTGATAACTGGACAGGACTGGGAGCATTGTACTTCACTGTGCCAAATGATTTTGCAATTGATGAAACCATACATAATGTGTATGATGTTCTGGAGGATGATGGACACTGGAATCTGGGCAAACTATCAGAGATCCTGCTTCAAGAACTTGCACTCCACATAGTAGAAACTGTTAAGCCACCAAATAAGGAGAACCTTAGAAAGAGGGATGAACCTAAAAGAGCTTTCAAAATGATTTGGGTGCAACGACTACCATTTAAGATTGCATTCTTCATGTGGAAAGTGTGGAAGGCTAAACTGCCTTTAGATGATTTAATGAAGAGACTGGGATATCAAATGCCATCAAAATTCTACTGCTGCACAGAACCAAAGGAAGAAACCATGGTGTTATAACCCATATTTGTACGTGTTAGATTACACCGTAAGATAGTCTACCTTGGTTCGAGAAGAGAATTACCTTTAAGACAATAAGAGTTTAGTCCTATTGGTCCTAAACGATGCAAAGGTGTATAAGGGCGGTTAACAAGTATTAGAGGATAAACGAGTTAAGGATGTTGTAACTCGCGTTTTTGGGAAAATCGAGAGGTGTTTAACATTACCAAGATGCCATGTTTCAAGGTATTTGAATGATATGATATTAGTTTCATAAGTCTTGAAGTCAAACGAGTTATGAAACAAAAGTCGACAAAAGTTGTCGCAACTTAGGTTCACAATTTTACTTAAACGTTAGGTCAAATGTTTCTGCAATTTTCTCCTAATTTACAAGGAATTACGGGGTTATCTACCTACCAAATTAAAGGTCTATGAGTCTAGTTTCCAATTCTTCAAACCGTTTGTCAATACAATCTCGGAGTATTGACACAATTGTATTTCCGTAGAACTGCGCAGGCTGGTAGGTCACAAGTAGGTGCATCACCTACTTGCCAAAATTAAGGGCTAAAAGTTAAAAGCCCTAAGTCGGTCAAGAGAGGGCTTTTAAAAGCTTCTAAAGCCAGTTAATTCACTATTATTTCACAGCTTCAAAACCGAATATAACCCCTGCAACCCCTCCCCAAAATAATTCCACACAAACCCTAATCGATTTTTCCCTCTTTCAAGTCCTAGTTGAAGGTAAACCCTAGAGTTTGAGGAACCAAAGCAAGGGCTGAGTTATCTAACAAGAAAGGTGAGTTTACTTCCCTATTTAATACATGTTTTCTACTGTTAAGTCCTGGTAATTCGTTCTATACATGTAAGAACTCACGGGACGGTGATCGGAAGCCGTGAGTTCGAGTTATTCACTTGTAGCGGACTGTTTTGTATTGCTGTAAGGCTGCATGTTATACTAATGATTTGTGGAGTTTTGGATGAGGAAGGGTGTGGAGAAACACCATATATGTTTAGGGTTGTGGCGTGATAGCTGTTCATACCATTTCCGGATCGTTTGACACGACTACAGTGGCCATTGTACGTATGAAGTGATTGGTTTGTGCGTGGACTGTTTTGGGAGGTTCGATATGATTCTTATTGATGTTGTTTGGCTGTTTGGTGACTGTTTTGACTTGTGTGAAGTCACATATATAGGGGAGGTGCTGTCCGTTTTATTGCAAAATAGGTTACAGTCGATACATAATAGTTACGACGCCTAAACGATAACGGTAATGTTATTTCTCTTATTGTAGACTAAGAAGTCGTGGAAGTTTCATAGCTTGAGATTGGAAAGTATTGCAAGGTATGTGAGACTAACCTTTTCCTTCTTTTGAACGACTCTGACTGTACACAATGCAATGAACGAACCCCAAAGATACTCTACTCTTAGAAGGTAGCAATACGTATATTGTTTCCCCTCTTATGGGAGGATTGATATGTTATTATTTCACCATGGTAGTATGACTCTTATAAGTCCAGCATGCATTATCTATTTTACTCTACCGAGCCGCGCTATAGTCGGCCGGGTATGGCACCTATTGTGCAACTATACATATGTATATGTTTTACTCTACTTAGTCGCGCTATAGTCGACAGCTATCTTACTCTACTGAGCCGCGCTATAGTCGGCCGGGTATGGCACCTATTGTGCAACCACTGATCAGTTGGGTATGATAATGAGGAGGCCCACAGAGGCATATGTATGAGATGATGATGAGGCCCACAGAGGCGTATATATGTATATGATGATTTTCAAAAGGATATAAATATATGTATATGCATATGCATGTCAGGCATGACATGGTTAGTCGCCCTCAGAGGCATTCGGATGGTACAGGTTGTATGTCTCTTACCCTGATGCTTATTATTGTTCTTGCATTATGTTTCCTGTCTTACATACTCAGTACATTATCCGTACTGACGTTCTTTATTTGTGGATGCTGCATGTCGTGCTGCAGGTCCGGACAGACAGATAGACGAGGTTCCCCCACTACAGTAGGCTGTCCAGTTCAGCGGATATTGGCGAGATCCATCCTTAGGACTTGCTGTAGTCTCGGTATGCATTTTGTTATAGGCATTATGGGCATGTCGGGGCCCTGTTACGACATAGGTTGCATTATGTACGTTTTTGTAGAGGCTCATAGACAATTGTCAATTTATGCATAGACAAGTGATGGGTTGACTTATGTACAGTTGAATTGCCTTGTCGGCAAACGTATGTATTTTGTTTTATGGTTTTGCATTGCAGCCTTGTTGGCCATATTATGTATATAAGTATGTTCGTATCAAGGCATGACGTCTCGGTTCATTATAATTATTGTTCGAGATTATATGCATATGACAAGCCTTATAGATAATAAGGAAAGTTAGATGAAGGGTACGCCGGTGCCCGTTGAGTAGGGTCCGGTGCCAGTCGCGACCCTCCGGCTTGGGTCGTGACACATGGTGCACCTCTTCTACACATCCAACACTGCAACCAAAGTGTGGCAATATTTCATCTCAAGAGCAGGAATAACATGGGAGGGCTTATCTTTTCATCAAGCAATAATCAAATGCTGGACAGCACAAACAGTTCCCAGGCTTAAACCATTGCTGCAAGCTGTCCCATCCTTTGTGTGGGAACTTTGGAAAAAAAAGAAATAACTGTAAATATGGGGAAACAGTCAATGCCAGCAGAGTCATTTATCAGATTTTCACAACATTACAGGCACTGGTCCAAACTAGAAGCCAAGAATCAAGGTCCCTCACAAATGGCAAGACCTTCTGCACATGATGGAAAACTACACTCCAAGATTCAAATACAGTAAAGTAATCTGGGAATTCCAAATGGCAGGATGGATTAAGGTCAATACTGATGGAGCATCCAAGGGAAATCCAGGAAGGAGTTCAATAGGCTTCCGTGTGAGAAATGAAGTAGGGGAGATCATATATGCACTTGGCAAAGAAATACCAGAAGGAACAAACACAACAACAGAAGCAATAGCCATTGTAGAGGCATTAAGGTTCTGTAGATCACACAATTACTCTCACATGTGGCTGCAAACAGATTCAATGCTGCTGAACAACACAAGTAATGGAATATGGAAACCACCTTGGTGCATAGCTGGACAGGTGGAGGAGGTGCTGCAAATGAAAAAAGCTTTCACACTCAATGTGACACACATATATAGGGAAGGAAATAAGCTAGTTGATCACTTAGCAAACTATGCACTTGAAGTTGGGAGAATTGAATGCCATGACTTCTGGCAGCTAGATTTACAAGGTCGAAAGATAATAAATGAAGATAAACTCCAATGTCCATACATAAGAGTAAAGGTAGCAAAGTAGCAAAGAAGAAAACAGGACAGTGTTCCCTCACTTAGCTACAGACACACAATCTCCCAACCTCACAGCAAAGGAACAAAACTTGAGCCTAAGATCAAATAATGTTTTACTAACATGCTTTTTAATTTTGCAGGCACACTGGAGGAACAAAGCAATGGCATCAGCAAAAACATAAGGGAGACCAGAGGAGACTGGGACACTGGATTTACACTAATATGCTACTTACTTTTGTAGGACACACTGACCAGCATTCCTTGCTACTTGCAGTTCAGAAGAGCCCCCACAGCAGCCTCAGATACATGGTTTATAATGGAACAACTTCACACAAGGGGCATGTCACACAAGCAGCTACCCTGTAAGCTTCAATCAAATAACCTTCCAGGATGACAACAACTACTCAACTTGTTATCTACCAGTACCTCAAACTCTCAACTCTGTCTTTACATTACCATAACAGGAACATAGCAGCAGAAGAGATTCCTTCAAAGACACAGCAATCATCCAAGATAGCATCCATAACTCATCTTTCTACTCACTAAGATACACTCTTGGGGCCAGCCTATTGCTAAAGAAGCAAAGTGTGTCCCATTGCTACCCTGGTTTTTAGGCTGGACTATCGTGATTCACTTTTGGGCAGCAACACAACAACAACAGAATCAAAGATACAGCAGTTACACAAGGCAGCATCAACAACACAGGCCTATATCCACCATGATACACTCCTAGAATCAGTCTACCACTGCAGAAGCCATGTGTAGCATCTCCATTGCTGCTACGGCATTTAGTCTGAACACCAATCAATTTTTACAACCTCATCATCATTTCAAGCCAACAAGTCACCTCAAATTAAAAGAACACAGAGGATCATCTCAACAAGATCACTGCCAGCAACTAACAAAACCTCAGCAACAAATACCTCACTACTCAAATGCAGCAGACAAGACAAACTCAAAGAACACACCACCATCAGCAGCAGCAAGACACAACTGAACTCAACAACTGCCACATCACTGCAGATAACTCGATATGGTCCAGGTTATTGCTACAATTGCAAGGTGTGGTATTAGCACTAATGGTGCTCAATCTCTTGCCATTACAGCAATCACTATGGATCCTCCCTGTTACAATACACCACTAGAACTCAAACAACACACAAATACACAGGAACAACAATGTGAACAGTCAGAGCCAAAAACAATTACATGCCATAGATGCACAGCCAATAGTCAATCCACAGAAGCAACATCCTGAATCTAACATAGAGGATCACCGAACCATAAAGCAGCAAAATAGCAGCAACACAAGCACCAACTCCTTCACTGAACTCAGCATCACATTCATCACTGTAAACTGCTTGAAATGGTCCAGATCATTGTTGCAGTTGCAAGGTGTGGTATTAGCACCTTTGGTGCTTAATCTCTTACAACTACAGCAATCATCATGGACATCCCTAGCCATATTGCAACACTGGATACTAGAGCTCACTTAGCAGCATAGCAGCAACATACTAAGCCAGCATACATTATAGGACATAGAAGCAACAACAAACCACCATCAGAAGCAGCAGTCACACAGGGTCAACAGAAAAGCAGTCATAAACCTAAAGGTTGAAACAAGAGAAGACAACAGCTCCCAAAGGAACACCAAGCCAAGCAGACTACCCAAAAGAAGACACAGGAAACACACATACATTCTACCTGTTCTCCAACTCAAATAACCATCTTCAACTTGGTTTTTCTTTTCAAGGACAAAGCAAAATTGAAGATAGCTCGCACTCTTTTGCTACTCTTTAAGAATTTCAGAAATCACTTTTAGATACCATATGTACATACAAGGGATCACATCCCTAAATCACATAATAGAAGCAGGGACATATGTACTTTTTTGTATAGCTGACCTAGATCAATCACACTCTGATTTTGTAAATGCGATTGTTTATCACTATAAAATAGACAATCGCCATATCACCATAGGTCTAACACCTTACCACATTTTAGGTGTACTTAGTTATCACTTTAGGATAACTAAGTATACATTTACTCTTTTATTGGAGATAAGGTTTATGTCCCCCTCCACTTTTGTACTTTGCTTCTATTAATAAAATTTATACAAAAAAAATGCCTAGTTAACTAGATGTTCGAGGAGCAAATAGGAAAATAAATGGAGATTTTTTATTGATAATATGTTAGTTAAGTTCCTGTGAGAAGAGGACCATTTGAAACATTTGCAGAAAACCTTCGACATACTGAGAAAATACAATATGAAGCTGAACCCGGAGAAGTGTGCCTTCGAAGTCCGCTCGGGCAAGTTCCTCGGTTTCATGGTGTCTTTTCGGGAAATAAAGATCAACTGGATAAGATAAAGGCCATAGAAGATATAACCGTAGTTTTTAACGTCAAGGCGGTACAAAGACTGACCGGGCAGATAGCCGCATTGGGCCGATTTACTTCAAGGTCATCGGATAAAAGCCACCGATGTTTCTTATTACTAGAGAAGAAGAACGACTTCTCTTGGACCTCGGAATGTCAACATGCTTTAGAAGAACTCAAACGATACCTATCAAGCCATTATTTGCTATACACCCCGAAGGCAAATGAGTAGTTACACCTCTACTTGGCAGACTCTGAGGTAGCGGTAAGTGGTGTCCTGGTCTGGGAAGAAGAAGGTAACAATTCCTTATCTATTATATTAGTATAACCCTAGGTGTTTCCAAAACTAGGTATCCGCAAAATTAGCGCTCACCTTATTAAGCGCATCTAGGAAACTAAAAATGTACTTTCAATGTCACTCCGTATGTAATGTGACCTCGTATCTGCTAATGAATATTATGCATAAACCCGAACTCTCAGGTCGACTAGCAAAATGGGTTGTAGAAGTTAGCGGGTACGATATTGAGTACAAATCCCGAACTACTATAAAGTCTCAGATTTTGGCACACTTCATGGCTGACTTTACGCCAGCCTTGATGCCTGAGGTCGAGAAAGAATAATTGCTTACATCGAGGACCATCTAGACCCTATTTATGGATGGAGCTTCTACACAAAAGGTCCGGGTTGGGAATTATATTAAAACCACCAAAGGGTAATGTAATAAGGCAGCCTATTAGAACTGTGTAATTAACTAACAACGAAGTCAAATATGAGGCTATGATTGCAGGTCTTGAACTAGCTAAGAGCTTGGGGGATGAGGTGACCTCCTCGTTGTTAACCAAGTCAATAGGACATTAGAAGTAAAAGAAGACCGGACGCGGAGATACTTGGATAAGTTGCAAGTGACATTACATCAGTTCAAGGAATGGATACTACAACATATACACCGAGATCAGAATAACGAGGCCGACGCATTGGCTAATCTAGGGTCATCAGTCGACTCCGGTGAATTCAATTCTAGAGCGGTGGTGCGATTAATGAAATCGGCGATAGAGGAAGGTCAAGCCGAGGTAAACTCAACAAGCTTGACTTGGGATTGGAGAAACAAGTACATAGACTACCTTTAAAAATGTAAATTGCCATCGGATCCCAAAGAATCCAGGGCCCTACGAACTAAGGCAGCCGGGTTTAGCTTAGTTGGATGAAAACAATACCGAAGGTCATTCTTCGGACCGTTAGAAAGGTGCTTGGGTCCCGAGGAGACTGACTACGTGATGAAGGAAGTCCATGAGGGTACTTGGGGAAACCATTCAAGAGCGGAATCCTTGGTTCGAAAATTGATCAGGGCTGGTTATTTTTGGAACGAGATGGAAAAGGATGCGAAAGACTTTGTTCAAAAGTGTAACTAATGTCAAAGGCACGCCCCGATGATCTACCAATCAGGGGAGACACTTCACCCGATCCTTTTCCCTTGGCCGTTCATGAAACGGGGAATGGACATCATGGATCCTTTGCCGTGGGCACTCGACAAAGCCTAGTACATCTTACTTATGACCGATTACTTCTCCAAGTGGGTTGAAGCACATGCATTCGAGAAAGTTAGGGAAAAGGAGGTCCTCGACTTTATCTGGGATCACATAATATGCCAGGTTGGGATATCGGCCGACATCACGTGTAACAACGGGAAGCAGTACATCGGCAGCAAGATTAGTAAGTTGTTCGAAGATCACAAAATCAAAAAGATCCTATCGACACCTTACCACCCAAGTTCGAATGGTCAAGCGGAGCCAACAAACAAATATATACTGCAAATATAAAGAAGAGATTGACCAAACCAAAACGAAAATGAAAAAAACTTTAACCCAAGGTCCTATGGGCATATCGAACAACTTCAAAGTTGAGTACCGGTGAAACACTGTTTTCTCTAGTCTACGGCACAGAAGCTTCGATTCCGGTAGAGGTAGGAATACCGAGCCTAAGGTTCCAATATGCTATGGAGACGTCAATGAAGAGGCCTTGACCAGAAGCTGAAATTTAGCAGATGAAAGGGGAGAAGCCGCTCTAGTCCGCCTAGTAGCTCAAAAGCAACGAATCGGGAGATATTACATACGAAGGACAAACCTTCAATATTTCCAAGCTGGGGACTTGGTATTGAGAAAAGCTACACTACACCAAGAACCCAAATGACGGAAAACTGGGCCCGAACTGGGAAGGACCATACAGAGTCGACGGTATAAACGAGAAAGGCTCATACCAGTTTGTGTCTGAAAATGGTGTACAACTACCTAACAACTAGAATGTGGCACATTTAAAGCAGTATTACTGCTAAGATATGGACACAGTTTTCTTTGTGGTTTATGACACTTTTAACTAACCCGTGCAGATACTGAATTGAAGCCAAATCTAAGGATTAAGTCTGAAAGCACGTGTTGCACTCTTTTACTCTTGGACCGGTTTTTTCCCCAAGTGGATTTTACGACAAGGTTTTTAACGAGGAAATAATAAGTGTGCTGCCCTAGTTTTGAAGACCAGTCTAAGATCGGGGACTGCGGATTGTCCGTGTTAGATCAATAGTATTCGAGTCCTTAAAATTCAGTCTCGAGTACTAAGGGGACATCACACCCTAAGTCAAAAACCGAAGTCCAAAGTCCTAAGTTTGGAAATTTAGAAAGCATTCCCATTCGGAATAAAGCCAAGGATTGAATATTAGGATTAATTGTAAGGATCAAACGGTCTTAGTGAAAATATGTAAAACCACATTAGCTTTTTCACTCCCCATAACCTATACTCTATAAGACCTTAAACCAATTTCCTTTTTCTCCATAACCCACGCTAATTTCCCAATTTCATCTTCCAGTTTCACTCCCAATTTCGCTCTCTCTCTCTCTCATCCAAATTTCCAACATAAATAGTGCAATTATGGTTCTTAGCCACTCGGTAGAGTAAAATAGATATATATATATATGATGCGTGCTGGACTCATTGGAAGCACATTTTGAACCTTTCGGAGTGACATAAGGTCGGTATCCTCCGCACACATTTATTAGGATTAACTCTTCATCAAGAATCGTATA
This sequence comes from Nicotiana obtusifolia, assembly GCA_002018475.1. Lineage (NCBI taxonomy): Eukaryota > Viridiplantae > Streptophyta > Magnoliopsida > Solanales > Solanaceae > Nicotiana > Nicotiana obtusifolia. Next base: position 9,599 of record MCJB01020736.1, read on the forward strand.
AGAATCAGGAAGTACCAACAACATTGATAACATAAGAATAAGAGAAGTAACATCAACATCAGTCGTTCCCTAAGAAGGGAAACAATGTAAGTACTGCTAGCCTCTAAGAGTGGAGTATCTTTAGAAGCTCGTTCATTACATTACGCACAATCGAAGTCATGAAAAAGAAGGAAAGAGATAGCCTCACATACCTTGTATATACTTTCAAATCTCAAGCTATGAAAATGCCACGACTCCTTATTTTACAATAAGAGAAATGACACTATCGTTATCGTTTAAGCGTCGTAACTATTATGTATCAACCGTAACCTATTTTACGATGAAACGGACAGCAACTCCCCTATTTATATGACTTCCCAAAAGTTAAAAAAATCACCAAAAAGCCCAAACAACATCAATAATAATCATATTGAGCCTCCCAAAACAGTCCACCAACCAACAATATTACTAGCAAGACTTTCGACATATATCTCACAAGTTCCAACTTCAACGACTTAGCCGTAACTTGGATAATCTTAAATACATGTAGGATAAGAGGTTCCTTACCTTTAAACAAAAATAACAACTCCAATTTGACGTTAATTGACCACGAAATATCCCTTCAATGCTGCCACAAGAACAAGGAAGCGAAGCTAGCAATCAATTAGGGTTTTTCGGCACTATAATCACTTTAGAAGGATTGAAATCACCTAGGGTTGATATTAAAGCTTGAGAGAGTATTTTACAGAACATAAACAACTTAAAACAACCTCCCACACGAGCTGGAACAACACAAAAATCAGCAACAACAAGAAGAACAAGAAACTTACTAGCGCCACGGGATTCCCGACACTTGATTTGTGTTGTTTGCCCTTTGTTTTAGTCTTGGATCATGAGAGAACCTGGAGAGAGTGTTCTTAGGGTTCTAAGGTCTTCATATACTGAAAAATAATAACTTAAAATGGGGTTGAGGCATGTTATATACATATACAAGTCTTAACCGCCTATGTGGTCCCCATTGAGAGCTGCTTGGCGCAGTCTCGCGAAAACGCGAATATCTCTCAACTCGGAGATCGTATCGACAAACGGTTTAATGTGTTAGAAACTAGACTCATATACCTTGAATATGGTGGATAGATAACCCCATAATTTTAAGTATATTGGGAGAAAAGCTTAATGACATTTGACCTAAAGCATGAGTAAAATTATGAACGTAAGTTGCGATAACGTTTGTCGACTTTTGTTTCACAACTCGTTTGACTTCAAGACTTATGAAATGGATATTATATGATTCAAATACCTTAAAACATAACCTCTTGGTAATATTAGTCACCTCTAGATTTACCCGAAAATACGAGTTACAACATGCTTGATTCGTTTAACTTCTAGTACTTGTTAACCACTCGTATACACCCTTGTATCATTTAAGACCAATATGACTAAATTCTTATAATCTCAAAGATAATCTATGCTCGGACCTACGTAGACTAACTTACGGCGTAAGCTAACGTATGTCAATATGAATTGTAACATTTTTGTTTGCATGCATTAAATTGGTGGTCTTACTTTTTTATTTTTATTTTATATGCATTTTCTTTATGAGAGTCTTTGATTTATTCAGTAGCTACATTTAGAAGCAAGTTTTCTGTTGGCGGATTCTCTGGAAAAGATCGATTCCTTGAGCGTGTTCACACAATTTGTTTCTCAGTTAGCTTCAATCGCGAAAAATTATTTCTCCAAAAGGCACACTGTGAGAAATCGTTAGCTGAAGAAGTTTTAAGTTCTTCTTTTCTAATTTAGATATTTTGGTTTTTATAATCTTTAATGTTTTGGGGGGTGTATATGTTTCTTTAGATTTATGATTTGAACCGAAATTGTTAGTTTTTTTTTTTTTTTCATTAGGATGTTTCTAGTGTGAGTCTAAACTTGTTTCTTTTGGTATCTATGGTGAAATTATTTTCTCTGAATGAAATTTCAGTAAAAATTGATTTTTGATTTCCTATTACATGAGCTATTAAGTTGGGTTGTGTGGACTATTAAGTATCTGCTTTTGTTTTGTTGGACTAGAACATATATTCATGTTGTGAAAGGTATTCAACATTATTTTATATATAGGTTTTTCCGGTATTTCTTTCCTTATATGAATTCCTACTAAAAACTTTATGTATCAATCAAAACTTATTTACGATATATGTATTTGGAGTTTAAAATGGGATGTAAGGAAGTATCTGCTTTATTTTAATGGATCAATACTTGTATTCTGTTTATGAAAAATATTTACCTTTATTTTAGATGTAGGTTTAAATTATTTGACTAAGTCAAGTTATCTGTTTGTAAAAGTTAGGTATCTTTCCTACTGTGCTACTTTATAGGTAATGGATGAAGTGATGCGAGCTACATTCTTTATAGTGATCATTAAGGGCTGACGATTTGTCCTCTAAAGGCTAAAACATGAAGTATTATATGAAACCACAAAATTGAGAACCTAATTCAAATAATAAAGATGGTTTAAAAATATACGGGGCATGGATCGCATGTTTGGCACTAAATGGAATTTAGTCTTGTATATCTTTGAGTGATTTTGTGGTAACGTATATGAATATTAACATAACAAAAACCATTTCCTTACAAAAAAAAGAGCACCTCATACATAGATGGGCCTCAGTAAAGAAACATACCAAACTCCTACATCCTAGTTACAAAAAACAAACTCTAATTGCTATATCTTTATGTTGCTACTTATGAAAAAAGTGCGCAGAGAATTTTTTGTGTAATTTAAGTTGAGATCTTGTTTGTTCAGTCATTTTTTATATTTGTGAAAGTGGTTTATTGGTTAAACCCCTTGTATCCATATGCATTACAGTGAAAAGGATCTTATTTTCTTGTAAAATATATCTAGTTTGTAAAGATTTAAAGGTTACAGATATTCGATGAGAACTAAATCGTTAACCTTGATTCCTAGGTTAACCGAGTGCTTGGTCATGGTTTATTTGATAACATTAGTTCTCTTTTATTTTTTTGTAACTTAGCTTAACATAAATCTTAATTTTTGTGATTTACTAATATCATATAGGAATTCAATGGATAATGGAGATAAAAGTTGGATGAATCTTCCAAGATGGACGGATGAGTATATTCATGGAGTAAATAATTTTCTTGGTAAGGTATTTGAACGAGCTTCCAGGGAAATGAAATATTATGTCCTCGCAAAAAATGCATGAATTGCAATTGACATTATAGAAATGTGGTGGAGGATCACTTGATAGTAAATGGGTTTGTTGATGGTTACACCAAATGGGTTTTACATGGGGAAGGATTTTCCTCAGCAAATCCACCTAATCCTGCAATGATGATGTATGATTTTGACATGCGTGACGATATTGATGAACTACTTCAAAATACATTTAAAAATATAAATCGTGAGTCAGGGCATGAAGAAGGAGTGAAAGAGGGACTATCTGAAGATGCAAAGAGATTTTCTAGATTGGTGGATGAAGGAAAACAAGAGTTATATCCTGGATCTAAAAATTTTACTAAACTAAGTTTCACCATTTGGCTATAATTGCTTAAATCCTTGCATGGGTGGAGTAATGTGGTATTTTCAGATATGTTAGAGTTGATAAAAGAGGCATTTCTCTTTGCTCAACTACTAGAGTTGTTTAACAAGGCTAGAAACATATTAAGAGATTTGGGCCTTCATTATGAAAAAATACATGCATGCCCTAGTGATTGCATGCTATTTTGGAATGACAATGTGAAGGCTGATAATTGTTCTGTTTGTGGGTCTTCAAGGTGGAAGAGTACTAATGCAAGTTCTAAAATCCTGTAAAGGTTTTAAGGTACTTTCCCTTAAAACCTAGGCTTCAGAGGATGTTCATGTGTCCTGAAACAGCTATTGCAATAAAATGGCATGCTAATGAACGACCCAATGATGAGAATATAAGGAATCCTGCTGATGGAGAAGCATGGAAGGATTTTGATTCCTTGCACCCGGACTTCGCTAGGGACTCGCATAGTGTTAGGCTGGGTCTTTCAAGCGATGGTTTTAATCTATTTCGAACCATGATCATTTCTCATAGCACATGGCCTGTTGTGTTGATGAACTATAATTTATCGGCAATGGATTTTCATGAAGCCGAAATTTATTATGTTGTCAATAATCATTCCAGGTCCATCATCTCTAGGAAATGATATTGATGTGTACCTACAACCACTAATTGCAGAACTGAAGGAACTATGGGAAATCGTGATAGAAACATATATTGCAGATACAAACCAAATATTTCAAATGCGTGCAGTTTTATTATGGACAATTAGTTAATTTTCAAGCATTAGCAATGCTTTTAGGATGGAGCACCAAGGGGAGATTGGCATGTCCCACTTGTAATTATGACACATGCTCTCAATATCTCAAACATAGTCATAAGATGTGTTACTTAGATCATCGGAGATTTTTTCCTCCTAGTCATCTATTCCGAAAAGATAAGAGGTCATTTGATGGTACGGAGGAGCATAGACCTGCACGTACTTCTCTGTCGGGTGTAGAAGTATTTGAAGAATTGCTTGAATTCAACAATGTTTTTGGAAAAGGCAAAAAGAAATGGCTTCAGAATAACAAGAGTCCATGGAAAAAGAGATTCATTTTTTTGAATTGCCATACAGGGAGCATAATAAATTGAGGCACAATTTTGATGTAATGCACATTGAGAAAAACATATGTGATAGTTTGATTGGGGCTTTTTTAGAAATAGATGGAAAGTCAAAGGATCATGTAAATTCTCGCTATGACTTACAAGAAATGGGGATACGAAAGGAGTTAGAACCAATAGAAGATGACAATGGAACAGTAAGTTTGGCTCAAGCTTGTTTCTCCATGAGTCAAGAAGAGAAAAGATTATTTTGCACTGTTATAAAAAATGTCAAATTACCAAAAGGGTGTGCTTTGAATATATTAGACCGTGTGTATGTGAAGGAGATGAAAATATCAGGGAACAAAAGTCATGATGCTCATTTTATAATGTATTATTTACTCCAGGTTGCAATTAGGAAAGCATTGCCCAAGAATATTTCGTTGATCTTGATTAGGTTGGGCGATTTCTTTAGAGCCATATGTAGTAAGGTTGTAATGAGAAGGGATATTAAGAAAAAAAAAAGCAATATGAAATTGTTGAAATAACATGTAAACTTGAAAGGATTTTTTTCCAACATTTTTTTATATAATGTCACATTTGCCTATTCATCTAGTGAATGAAATTAAGCTTGGGGGTCCAACTCATTTTCGCTGGATGTATTCTATTGAGAGGGGCCTATGTAAGTTGAAGAAATTTATTCATAATCGATCTTGTCCAGAAGCGTCAATAGCAGAGGGTTTTTGGGCCGAAGAGTGCTTGACGTTTTATTAGAGATACCTACATGATGGGGTGAAAACTAGATTCAGTAGGTATCAAACAGAGGATGATGAATGTCCTCAAAATTTATCACCTATATTCCCTAAGATTGGCCATCCAATTGGAGGTAAGAAAAAAAGTCAAGACTTTTCTCATTGATTCACAGTTATCTCATGAAGCACATCGATATGCTATGTTAAATACTGGAGATGAACTAGTGGAAAATTTTATCAAGTAAGATAACTTATATAATATTTATATTTTAAAATTTATTTATTTTCTTATGATAAGGTATTTTAAGCTCCATTTATGAAGGCCTAGTAATTGAATTTAAAATATTCATCATTGCAGGGAACATAAAAACTTAATGGGTAATCATACGAGATCAAATGCATAGGTAAGAGCAAGGAATAGTCGGGAATTCAACAATTGGTTCAAAGAAAAAGTTAAAAATATTGAATTTCCTGATTATTTATGGTGGCTAGCTAAAGGACCTAATATGATTTTCAAAAGATATACTGCATACTTCATTAATGGATACCGATTTCATATCATAGGACGGGATTCTTCAGGAAAGACTCAAAATAATGGAATGAATTTATCGACAACAACTGATAGTTTTACTAGTGCTGAGGACCAAAATCCTATCGATGGAGAGGTTATCTATTATGAAGCTATTCAGGATATCATTAAAATTGATTATTGGGGTTGTTTTAGTGTTTTACTATTTAGGTGTGATTGGTATCACAATGAAATAGATGACTATAGGTTAACTCGAGTGTACTTCAATAAATCACGCAGTATAGATGATTCTTTTGTGTTGGCATCTCAAGTTTATCAAGCTTTATATGTGGCAGATCCAATTGAGGAAGATGTTTATTATGCTAGAAAAATGGTCCATATTGATTTGTATGATCTAGAGGAGGGGAATTGTCGCAACATAGAAGACACATTTTGGAGGAACCTAACAATGACATTGGTTACTCAAGTAGATTACTTGATGTTGATGTTAGACGGTCAAGAAAAGATGTACCTGTTGATGTCGTAGATATTCCATCTTATGCACAATGTTCTCAAGATACAAATATAGAAACATCATAAGAGGAAGATGAAAATGAGTTTGATGATACTGATCGGGATTGGATAGAGGCGGATGACTAAAAAAGATACCTGAACTTTTAAATATATTATTGATTGTTATTTTAATATTTTTTGAGTGAGTGATAAATTATCTTTTACAAAATATTTTATGATTATTCTTGTTTGTATCTTTTCAATTAATTTTTTTTTTTTTTGTAGATTTTAATTCTGAATTGTGATCCATTTTACAGGTTTTTCAAAAACCAATTTGAGGAAAGCTAGTGTATTATTGAGGAGAGTCACGGCTTCGCTGTTAATAGATTTGGAACTATTAAAAGGTATGCATTGTTATTTATCTTCATTTTTTAAGTCATAAACTCAGAAAAGAAAAAGATAAAAGTTTTGGTTTTGTTTCCTGAATTCCTTTGCCTTTTCCTATTCATATTTTTCTTGTCCCTTGTTATAAATATTTACACATATAAATTTGTACAACGGTTTATTATATTACGCATATTTTTGTTCAACTTATTGTTATTAAATCATACAAATAGGCTGCAATCATGCGAAGATTATCTGATGTCTTAGTTATTATATCTGATTGTTATGAATTAGACATATGAATTAGATATTTTTGATTTTGTTATTACATATGATTGTATTAAATTTATCTGATTGGCACATGTTTATTATCTTATACCTATTTTTGAAGATTATCCTCTTCTGAGATATTGAACTGCAATATTTTCTTTGTATCGTTGCTGAACTTAGTGTCCATTGCTACTTGGTTTGAATCAATATTTTGGACTGAAAACTTGTATTGCTTGCTGCTGCCATTGAACTTAATAAAGGAGATGTGAATTTTGTGAGCTGAAGGTCTATTTAGTAGCTACTGATTTGTTCAGCTTTTGCACCAGTTTTGTATCACCTTTCTTCTTTTTTACTGCTGCAAAAGTTGTTGTTTGGCCTGCATTTTTTTTTTTGCACCAGTTGTACATTGCTGTTTTACTGAACTGAAGTTGTTTTGGTTGGAGAAGTTCTGCCCAATCTTTGAAGTTATTTCTGTGACTTTGCGGAGTTTTCTGTTGCAGCATAGAATCTTCGTTGCTTCTACACTCTATGAACTGCCAAAACTGTGCTATTTGAGCCACTGTTCTAGACTGTTCAGCTGCAATTTTTTGCACTAGTTTCACATTTGTTTTGCATCAGTTTTGGATAAGCTTGGGACTGCAATTGAGCTGAAAATCTACAGTATTAAGAACAAAATATGCACTTGAAGAATCAGTTGAGAAGTTGGCTGAGTTCTGTTTTGAAAGACTGTTCAGCTTTGGTTTGATGTTGAATTCTGAAAGTTCTTTGCGAGCTTGTAATCCCGGTGAAGATTGTCAAGTAAGCGTAGACTGAATTTAGCTTCTATTTTTTTACTTGAACATCTGAGAGTGAGACTGCTGCATTTTCAGTTGAGTTCTGCAACCTTGAAATTGTTACACTAGTTTTCAGCTTCATTTTCTTTTGAGTAGTTTAATTTTGGAATTTAGTTGGTTATTGAAGATCTGCAACTGTGCAAGCATAATTTTGAGCAGTAAATAGAGCTGAAAGCTGCAGTATTCTGAAAGCAAAACCTGCACCAGTTAGTCCCCAAGTAGCAGCAATTTTGGAGCAACAATTTGAAGGACTGCACAGTTAAGAAGAACTGCAGAATGTTGGACAGTTGAACCTGCAGTTGCTGCACAGTTTGAGTTACATTTTTGACAGACATGAACCAATTTGTTGCACCAGTTTCATCAGTTTGCAACACTATTTCTGTATTTTTTTGTTGACTGTCTTCTGTATTCTGCAACTTCTGGCCAGCTTTGAGATAATAAAGAGCAGCATCTGAATCTGCAACATTGAAAGAGCAAATGTTGAAAATTAACGGCAGTCTTGACCAGTTAAGCTAGAAATCTTTTAGAGATTAGCACCAGTTGCCCTGAAAAGTGCAACCAATGCAGAAGATCAAAAGTTTAGAAGTTTTTGTTCAGTTTTTCTGTCAAATATTTTTCTGCCCAGTTGTTAATTTTCCTTCTTGTTTGATAATTTTGAACAAGTGTAAATTTGATATTAGTTCATATTAAGTTTTAACCTAGTTCTTTGTGTGCTTAATTTTGTTTCGTGCCATTTGTATCTTAAATATTGATATCTTCCAAAAAAAATTTTATTCCTAGTTCATATTAGTTCATACTTATGCACTTTAGCTTTATTGGAAATCATGCAATATGTTCTTTTCTTTATTCATTTGAGTGCTGAAATCATATCTTAAGAAATTCCTTTTCTGGCCATGTAATACTTGAAACATGAAGGATGTCAATGTGCTTATGTGAACTATTTAGTTGTTGATAAATTCAAGTAGTAGAAACCATGCCCAGTACTTGATTTTCTCTCTAAAAATCATGATAGTTTATATCGAGATGTTGTGTTCTATTTTGGCTTGCTTCATGTCAAACGGTTAAGACAAGTTTAGAAATCATGAAGCATAGGGATTTGACAGGTTGTCTGTTATTTGTGTTCGTATCGTCATCTTGGTTAGAAATCATTGAATTAGGATTTTATATTTGTATGCAAAACTAGGAACTAGTGGCTGTTAACATATTAGAAATTTGTTCTAGGACTTCACTGCCTATTTGTTCTTCGAAATAGGATCTAGTTCAGCTATATCTTGTAATTCATGGTGGAGAAAGTGTAACAAAGATGGAACTAATGAAGCATAATGTACAGATAAAAAAATAATTTCTGCCCATGAACAATCATACAAAAGTCATAAAGTTCTCTTTTTGATTTATATTGTGTATCTGGTATTCTTAAATCCTTCAAAAGACTTGACCTTTCATGTGTACTTGAATTTTTAACTAGCATTTAAAGAGATAATGATTTTATTTATCCTCTTTTGTAGGTGGAGAAAATGAAGAAAGGGGAGATGAATGGAATGAAGATCCTGCTTAAGAAGATTTTTGAATTGTTGCTGAAATCTAAATGTTCTAGGAATCTTTTGTTATAAAACATTTTGAAACTTCTTTAACTTTTGAATTGTAAAACTTTTGTACTTGATTCTTAACTTTTGGATACTAAAACTTATGTCTACCGGTTCTAATATTTTACCTTAACGGATATTACCACTTGGATTATAAATGCTTATGATCAGTTTTATTTGATAATTTTTATATAAATTATTATGTATTGTAATACAAATATTTATTTACAATCAGCGAGTATATTGTTGTTTCAATTAAATCGTGACAATAGCTTACCTGAGTTATTGCTATAGGTAACAAAAAACTGTCTCAATTAACCATGTAAACTGTTGCAATATGACAGGTAACTGTTGTAGTAGGTAATCTAAACCATTGCAATAGGTACTATAAACCGTTGCAATAGATAATGCACATCGTTGAATGAGAGCCTATTAGATTGTTGTTACTATAAACGACTCATAGCATAGTAGTTAAACCATTGCAAAATCGGCCAAAAATCATCGTAATATCCTAACTTAATTGTTGCAATAGTTTAAATAACCATACACAAACATATATTGCAACACCTTTGAACCGTTCTAGTTGATAGAAAATACTCGTCGTAGTAGAATGATAAGTAACTGTTGCGATAGATTGATATATGGCAACTATTTTCTGAACCATTGCAATAACCGTTGCATTAGAGCTACTGCCACGCGACCTAATTAGACAGACGCAAAAACATTGCAATACCTCTATGGCAACGATTTTCTTATATACCGCAATGGTTTTCTCTGCGTTGCCATAGGTTTATTTTCTAGTAGTGTATGTTTCATCGGTTTGCACAAGTAATATTGTCGCTAAGTTACTTTAGAACGAATATTGGGTCAAAACTCACTAAGCCTATAGGCCACCCCGAACCGGGACTGCTACCCCGCAATAAGATCGGAAAATTCAGTCTATTATATCCCGAAGAAGCCGAGCGTAAGAGGTAGGGGCAAAACTCGAAAGGCCACGACCAACTAAAGGGACAAATCCTTTAGAGCTTTGGTCACACATATAAATGGCTCGAAGACACCGTCAAGTTTCTCGGTCTCGAATTACGGCCATAAAAAGATCCACCTTCGGCAAAGGATAGTTGTGTCCAGATAAATCACTCGAAATGTTTTGGTAAAGACTCCATTTTTATTGAATCTTCTGTATTCGAAGCAACTCGGAGTTATAATTTAATCTAGGCCTCATCCGGGCTTTGGAGGAACGAACAGTTTAAGTGATGTCAAATCCTATGCTAAGGCATCAACTGCATATTATAAAGTCCAAAACACAAGTTATAAGTCCTAAACACAAGCAAGAACATAAAAATAAACGACACAATGTGTAGGCGAAGAGAAATTCTTTATATATATTTACCAAAAGGTAATTACAGAAGCACTATGAAACGGCCCCAATATATAAAATATGTAGCTACAGGAAAACAAAAAATAAACTAAGGCATTTTTTGCCTAGTCTTCGTCGGAGCCCGACTTGCTACCCAAACCATCGGACTGGTATCTCGCTCTAGCCTCTGCTTTGAGCCTCTTCGCCTCCTCGATCTTGTCCACCAGGTCAACTCCCCGAACTTGGATCTCTTCGAGAGTCTCTCTCCAAGATAGCCACTTCACATATTCGGCCTTCGTTATGACACAGGCTTTGGCTACCTCTACGTTGTTCTTGTACTAGGCCAACATGTCCTGAGCTTCGGAGGCCTCGTTCGAATCTGCCTCCAATTTGGACTCCAGCATGGTGTATTCTTGGTTAAGGGCATCCCATTCTGTAACAGCTGAGTTGAGTTGTGTGCGGAGCTCCTCATTTAGTTGAGACCATTTGTATTCTTTTTCTCTCATCACTCGGAGCTGCACTTTGGTAGATGCTAGGTCCTCTTTGGTAGCATCCCGCTCCAAGGCTAGGAGGTCCATTTTGCTCCTCAACTCCTCAATCGAGGCTTTTACCTCGTCCGTCTTGGCCCTAAACTGGTCGATCAAGTTTATCTTCTCTTGGACCTACGAGGTTGCGGCATTAGCATCTTGCTTAACTTCTTGTTATTGATCTCAAAAACTCTTACCTTTTCAATCAGAAGGGTGTGTTCTTGTTTCACCTTCTAGGCCTTCATTTTGGCTTTTTCCAGCTAGCTTGGAGGATGGAGTGGTCCCTGAGAACTTCATCTTTTTGCTCACAAAGAGCTTTGTACATGTCCTTTTGCCGGACTTGCTCCTTGAGCTCGAACTCGAGGTGACTCACCTCCATCCTCACCCGATGAAAGCTCTCATGATGAAGCATCGAGGCCTAAAGCATGAAAGAAGAAAAATCGTTAAAATCCACTAAGGCAAAATAAACTCTTTAAAGATACAAGGGGAAGAAAGTATCCCTTGTTTAGCTCTTGCTGCGCCTCATTGAAGAGGCTTGGCCCGTCTACCTCGTTCATCTTCACTCGGTCCTATTTGGTTACCAAGGAACGAAGTAGCTGGCCACACTGATTGGCTCGGATAGCATCCTAGTATCCGCCGGTACTGTGAACATGACCGTCTTCTTCCGATCAGAATTGGAATAGTACTCCAGCATACTGACATCTACACCTTCGAAAAATGAATTGAGGGCCTCGTCCACGGCCTGGGATGCCTCGTTCAGTTTTTCTACGACGGACCAAGCCTCATCTAAAAAAGGCTCCATATGAGACGGTGACTTCGGGACGTTAATAAAGTAGTTGTTTGTCGATACGGACTCTTTTGGAACCACAGGAGTTTCTTGAGGAGTAGTGGCCACACGTTCCTCCTCGGGCTCTCGATCTGAGGAGGATTCGGCCTTACAAACACCCCCTCCGGGATGCGGTGTCAATCAGCTGATGACCGATGAACTCCATGTCATCATCCTCGGGGAAGTTCCTGAGTCGATAGAGAGCTTCAGGGTTTGGGACCCTGGCTCAGATACTTTTCTTGGTATTCTTTCTGACCCTGACTATGATCCTCTTCTTCTTGGCCTCTTTGGGGAGGGGGGGGGGGGCTTCTGAGGAGTCAGGGGACCTTTTTCTTCTTTGTTTTCTCCTCCTTCTTCACAGCAGCTTCGGCAGTAGACTGCACTGAAACAGAGGGTTTTTTGGGCGTAGACGAGGCTGTGGCCTTGGTAACTGCACTAAATTCGGTGGTCTTGAGCAAACTTGTGAAAAGAAATGACTTAGTCAAAATTATAAGGTAAAAGTGGAATTCAACAGGGAGAAGGGGGACACTCACCATGAGAACGATTCTACCATTTGCCTTTAGAAAGCTTGCGCCACTCGCGCTCGAAATATTTAAGTTGTTTGCAGATGTCCTCGACCCACCCCCTAAAATAAGGGACTGCAATGGGGACTTGGGTGACAGCTGCATATAAGATAAAACAAGTAATGAGGAATTGGAGTAAATTCAAAAGATTATTTTTACAATTTAAGAGGAGGTGGACTTACGTGTTGAGTTCCACTTCTGGAGGAACGACAAGAACTCAGAGGGAATGAGATCTTCGATCTTTATCCGAACGAACCTCCCCTGCCAGCTTCGGTCCCTATCCTCGTCTATGCACGAGAAGGGAGCCTTCTTTGCTTGTCAGACAAGCTTGATTAACCCCCCTCGGAAGATTTGGAGGCTGTAAACTCAGAGCGGATGGTCAACGGTGAACGGAGGCTCCTCTGTGTTGTTGGCGAAGTGACGGAGAAGGGTCACGACCCTCCAAAAAGACTGGTGGATCTGCCCGAGGTAGATTTCTAACCTCTTACAAAAATCGAGGATCACCGTGTCCACCGAACCGAACATGAAGGGGTACGTGTAAATACTTAAGTACCCTTTCACGTGCGTCATGATATCCTCCTCGGGATGGGGAATGACTATGTTTTTGCCTTCCAATTTGCTGTCTTCTCGGACCACCTGGAGCATCTCCTCGGTGATGGAGCAAACATACCTCCTCACCTCGGTCTCCTTGTTTGGAGGCCTTTTTGACCTTAAAGTCGTTATCTATGAGTTGCCTACGGGGATAAATTCTGTAAGAGGAGGTTCCGAGGCTGCTACCACAAGGGTTGCCTTCGTGCTTGTGGCCAGGGTAGATATTGAGGGAGCAATATTTTGAGGCACCGATTTTGAGGTTTTAGCCATCTTGATCTAGGAATATGATGGTTTGAAGGTTGATATGAAGGTTTGAAGATTCGTATGAAGATTTGAAGGTAAAGAAAGTATGAAGGTTTGAAGATTAGAAATGAAGATATGAAGATGCGGAGAACAATTTATGAAGATTTGAAAGATTCATGAACAATTAGAAGATTCGAGGGTAACTCAAGATGATTCAAAATCGAAAAGTAAAAAAGTGAAAAAAGGGAAACCGAAGCTTTTATAGAAAAAAAATAATGAATGCGTGACATTTCGCATTTTGTAACTACCATGGAGGGTCACCCCGCAGCTGACATGTGTCCGAAGTCAGAATGACGTGACTGATGAGACGTTTCGGCTCGCCAACTTGCTTATGGAGTACGAAGGAACGAACCATGGTGAACTAGTCACTGCCCGTACTTCCTATACATCTACTCTCGGAGAAGTGAGGAGACTATTTGTTTCTGATGAAGAAACAAAGGACAACTTGGTTCGATTTTCGACGCAGGCTCGAATAAAGCCGAGGGCTCCCACAGATCGAAGCATGGAGGGACGAATGACGCACCAAGAATCGGACATGGTAAAACACGGGGAGAATCGAGCTCAAGCAAAAACAAAGAAATGAGGCTAAAGGGAAAGGGTAGTTAGAGAGGACGGACGAGGAGCCGAAGTATCCTCCATCAACCAGATATTGCAGTACGAATCTCGCTTGATGTCAATTGCGGATCATGTTTTACTAGAATAGAAGGATTTTTACCTTAATGGGAGAACCTTTTATTTTGAAGACGGTTGGCACGCATATCGAAGCAATAAAGAGCCATTGATCAAAGTGTTCTTCTGCTATTCATTTATATAGTTGCAACCGAGCCCATCTAGAGGGCACGTTCAAAACGTATTTCAACGTTCAACATAAAGTGAGGCTTAATTGTTCCATCACGTTTAGTTTGATCGTTTTGTTTCTCTTTAACTTAACTATTTGTTGGTCATAAAGCGAGGCTTAATTGTTCAACATAAAGCGAGGCTAAATTGTTCCATCACGTTTGGTTTGATAGTTTTGTTTCTCTTTAACTTAACTATTTGTTGGTCATAGATCATTCGTGTTAAATTGATTCACGTATCCTTTAAACTCGAACAAATTTAATTGTTACTCATTTTAAGGGTAAACAGGTTCAAAAACAATTTAAACTCAAAAGTTAGTCAGGTAGCCTTCATGACCTTAACAAATCACATTAAGTCGGGGAATTTCTTAAATGCTTTGATTTCTAAAAAACGGGCCAAGGTCATTAGGTTATAAAGATCAGACGTCAAAATGCTTTGATTGAGAAAGTTCATTTCAAAAAATGTAATTAATCTTGAGAAATCTAAAGACATCAGAATTGGTTTTGAAAGTGTAAGAAGCAAGTTTTTCTGAGTGAAAAAACAATTTGAGAAAAACTCAGCTTCTACTCAGTTTGTAAAGATTCATATCAGTCTTCAAAAGTACTAAGCTAAATCATTTGGATTCAAACCTTGTCAAATTGGATTCAATTTTAGCTGCTGCCTTTTGAATTATTAGGCCTAACAATGACACTCTATTCAACCAAACAGACTCGAGTTTAACCAAAACGAGATCAAGTAAACAGTTAACAAATAAATTATAGAAAATAGTTTACAAAATATTAAAGATAAGATACGCGGTCATCGTTTGTTCTTCTCTTCTTCTCCTCTCTTATCTCGAGAGCCCTAAATATAATTTAGGAGTGGAAGAGGAAATGAAAGGGTATGCGTGCTTCATGTCTACCAGTAGCATTGGAACTCCTTGCAGCTCTGCTATGTCATGCAAAAGAAAGAGAAGAGGAAAATGAATTAGAGGAAGTAATCTACTTCTTTAAGTACAGGAACAATAGAAGGAAAAAATGGCAGCAAATAAATACACCACTTACAAACTTATGCTTGAAAAAAATATATTTTACTATTTCAGATGACCAAAAAAATAAAGAATGTAACTTTAGCTAAGAGAAAACAGGTTCTTAAATAGCTTTCCATATCAGAAGACAAACATTTATCTTATACTGAGTAGTATCCCAGAGTATGTCTAAACTAACTTAACGAGCAGATGAGAATATGCTCTACACCTGCCAAGGCCCCTTTTTAGATTACAAAAAGATGTCAATACTTAGAAGACTTGTAGTTTCGCATCAGTAGCATGTACTTCTATTAGCAAAAGGTTATTGCAAAAACACATTTTAAAAAACTACGGAAATAATATTTAAGGTCTTAAATAAGAGCGGAACCTAACGTCATTGTTTCATATCTTATTCAGCAATGAAAGAAGTCACATATATGAACAATTGTTATACCATCTCCATAGTTATGTTATTCAAGTAAGTGAATCAGTGGTTCCAAATGATATGAATACTATTGATAACATAATCAAAATCCTATGCTTCTATAATAAAACATGGAACAGATCAATTTTTACATCCTAAAGGAATATTGAAACTAAGCATGAGAATGGTTATCGCTCACTGTTATCATCTCCATAATACCAAAATACTCCATAGGCTATGTTTTCTACTATAGTATTTACACTTTAAAAAAAATCAGTCAAGAAAAAAATTCAAATACTAAAGAACATGGTTTCTATTACATTTGAGCACTATCACTTCTTCAAATACTCAAGAAAAACAGTAGCAAGTAGTATGGTTTGATCAATGAAAGTTTAACACAACAAATCTGAATACCACATAGCTTAAAACGTGAAGTCTTCATATCACTAAAGTAACAAATACCATCTGCACATAACATTATAACAGATAAAGAAGAAAACCTAAGACATGTTTTTTTGAAACACATTTTCCTTAGTGAAAGAACAGAATCAGAAACAAAAATATTGAAATTTTACCTGTTGTGGGGCAGTGAACTAGGGCGTCAAATCTCGAATTTACTCTCTTGTCACGAACAGATCCGAACTTCGATCCGAATGAGTTCCAATATCTATGTCACGGTTAAAGTTCACCGAGACAGAAAAAAAGTTTAAAGGACTCTTGAGTATTTGAGACTATATTAGATGTGAGTGATAAAATTGTAGTGTTTAAGAGGTAGCTGGTTCGTGTGTCTAGTGTAGGCGGCTCCCAGAATGGTTCTTTGACCGATGGTTAAAAAGAGTATTTATAGCAGAAAATTAGGGTTCTCCCAACGGTGAATTTGGGCGGGATTTGAGAGGAAAATACAAGAGCCGTTAAAATTTTGAACGTTGGTGATGGCAGAAGGATCTGATGCAAGGACGAAGAAAAGCTTCACCCTTTTTAATTCCATTTGTCCTCATCTGTGATCTTTAAAGATTTGGCCAAAACTTTTGGGACCTTAGCGATTTGATTCAGAGTTTAGCTCGAAATGGCCATGCACCTTTTGATTGTGAAGGATGAAGTTTAACAACTTTTCTTATTATGGAGATGGAGCCAAAAATTGCTTTGACATCGAAGGGAGAGTCCAAAGAGTGAGCAGGGGGCAGCGTTTTTGGGAAAAGAAGACGAAAATACCAAGTTGATGTGTTAAGATAGTCTTTGTGGAATAGGCCTTGGGCTAAAAATAATTGGGCTGTATCTAGTGGCGGTTCAAGCGCAAGAGTGGCAAAGACCAATGTTTAATATGTCGCTAAGTATTTATAAGAACGTTATAATATATATTTTTATTTAAAATTTTTTCTTCTAGCTTTTTGAGATGCAAAGTTGTTAATAATCTTTTTATAATCGATTTTTTCTAATAATTCTTTTACAATTAATAATATAGTCAAGCCATTTAATCTTTTTCGAGACACTGTTGATCTTAGGTAACATTTTATCAATTTTAATTCTGAGAAACTTTTTTTCTGCTGAAGCAACTGTTAACATTATTCTATAAGCAATATAAGCATTTGGGAAAGAATCAAGTCTTTTTATTTGATTGAGTATATCGATTAGTATTATCTTCTACTTGTACTATTTCTCTTAACACTTTTAATTCGGAAAATAAGTTTAAACCATCAATATCAAAGTGACTGTTATGTTTTAAGAAACATTCAAGGTTAAGACAATATTTTTTTAAATTCTCGTCATCCAATGACCTCAATTTTTTACCACTAAATAGGAAACCAAAGATATTTTCATATATTTCAAACTGTTCAAATCTATTTTGAAGTGAAAAAACAGCTTGATCTACTATGTATAAGAAGTAATCAACTCTAATAGATTCTTCAAGAGACTTTGTAATTCGTTACCAACACTCTCATCAAATTATTTTTTTCTATGTATTACACGTTTATTACGAAAATCAGGTTGTATATTCATGTCAAATGCAATTTCCTTAGCTGAAATCATAGCATTTGTAAATCCTTCTTCTCTATGTGTTTTACAAAAAGAAATTAGACCTCTTAGTTGATCTATGACAACATCAATATGCATATCTTTTGATTGTAAACTTTTGCTAACTAAATTAACAGCAAATAATATATCATACCAAATAGTCATGCCCAATAAAAACTCAAAATTTTCAAGGTCATATGCTGCTAAACAACTAGCTTCACTTTTTTTTTTTTTGGGATCCTCACTAACTTCTACTAATTTTATTAAAGCGTCTCTTATTTGTGGAGCCTGAAATCTTATTGCTTTAATACTTTCAATACGACTCTCTCAACGTGTTTCTACTATTTTTAAATTAAGTCAAATCTTTACTTTATTAATATATCTAAAAGGTTTTCTTTCCTTTATATATATATATATATATATATATATATATATATATATGTATGTATGTATGCATATATATATATATAAACCTATAAACCTATAAAATATATATTATTCCTAAAAAATAGGGCCCCCCAAAATTGGGGGCCTAAGGCACTTGCCTTACCCCATACACTATTAGAGCCGGCCCTAGCTGTATCTGATGGGCAGTCTGAGCACACTATTCAGATCTTAGAGGACATGTTACGTGTATGCATTATTGATTTTGCAGGTTCATGGGATTAGTTTCTTCCGTTAGCACAGTTCACCTGCAACAACATCTTCTAGTCGAGTATCCAAATGGCTCCTTATGAGTCATTTTATGAGAGGAGATGTCGTTCTCCTGGGAAGGCTAGGTTGTTGGGAACCTTTTTACTCCGTGATGCCTTAGAGAAGGTGAAGGTGATCTAAAATCAGCTTCGTACAGCACAGTCCAGGCAGAAGAGTTTTGCTGATAGGAAGGTTCGTGATGTTGCGTATATGGTGGGTGAGAAGTTTTTGCTCCGAGTTTCAGGAAGGGTGTGATAAGGTTCGAAAGAAGGGCAAGTTGAGCCCTCGGTAGATTGGTTCTTTTGAGGTGCTTGAGATAGTGGAAGAGGTAGATTAGAGACTTGCATTGCCACTTACTCTATCAGGTGTTGACCTGGCATTTTATATTTCTATGCTCCATATATGGTGATCTGTCACATAGTTTGGACTTCAGCACGGTACAGCCAAATGAGGATCTGACTTATGATGTGGAGCTGGTGGCAATTTTGGACCGGCAGGTTCGGAAGTTGAGGTCGAAGAATATAGCATTAGTGAAAGCTCATTAGTGAGATCAGCCGGTTGAGAAGGCTACTTGGGAGACCGAGCGGGAGATGCGAGCGGATATATACACCTAATTAAGACTCCAGGTATGATTCTAGACCTATTCGAGACCGAACATTTGCTTAAGAGGGGGAGAATATGACGGCCCGACCGGTCGTTTTGTGTAATGTAGCCCTGTTCCCCTATTTATTGGTTCTTCTTTTCATTTGTAGTTATGTGACATTTCGGGGTGTTTGGGATTGGTTTCGGAAAGGTTTCATATTGAATTGGGACATTTAGTCCCAAGGTTGGAGGAATAAGTTAAAAGAGTTGACTGGAGTTTGAATTTGTGTAGATGACTCTGAAATGGAGTTTTGATAGATTCGTATGATGATTTTGGACTTAGGCGTATATTCGAATCTTGATTTGGAGGTCTATAGGTTGACTTGGTTCTTTCTGGCAAAAGTTGAAGGTTTGGAAGGTTGAGAGATTTGACCGAGAGTTGACATTATTGATATGGGGTTTGAATTTTGGTTTCGCAAGTTAGAATAGGTCCGTTGTGTCATTTGGAACTTGCATACAAAATTTGATCATTCAGAGTTGATTTGGTATAGTTCGGAATGTGTTTTAGAAATTGAAAGTTCATTAGGCTTGAATTGGGATGCGATTCATGGTTTTGGTGTTGTTTGATGTGAATTGAGGTTTCAAGTAAGTTCATATTATATTTTAGGACTTGCTGGCATATTTGGTTGGGGTCCCGAGGACCTCGGGTGTGTTTCGGATTGAGTTCGGACCATTTTGGACTTGAAGCAATGGTTGAAGGGATTTTGATTTTTGGTGCTTTCGCATCCGCGGTGGGCTTAAGCGCAGATGCGGCTGGGGAAGCGCAAGTGCGAAGGTGAGCCTAGCAAGGAAAGTTCGGAGATGCGGACGGATGTGCGCAGGAGTGCTTGAGCAAGTGCGGAACATGTGCGCAGGAGCGGACTCGCTGATGCAAAGGAGCTCCACAAAAGCGGAAGGTCGGGCGCTTAGAGGAAGCCGCAGGTGCTGTCGATGTTGTGCAGAAGCGCGGCCAAAGAAGCGGCTAGGCGACTGCAAGTGCACATTATCTGGGACTTAATGAGTTCTGCATCTGTGATGGGATTTCCGCATATACGGTGGTGCAGGTGCGACCTATTGGATCGTAGGTGCGGATTTGCTAGACAAGATTATAAATTGAGGGTTTGGTCTTTTCTTCTAATTTTTCGTATTTTGGAGCTTGGTCTAGGGAGAGTTTTGGAGAGATTTTCATGAAAATGGAAGAGGTAAGCGAAGTTTAATCATTTTTTATGATAATATTGATTACCTATTAATTATTACACCTAGTTCATGTGAGTTTGAAGTATTTGGAGATTTTAGGCTATGATATTGGAGATTGAGATTTGGTGATTTAAGAGCTAATTTGTGGATGGAAATGGATTAAATTAGTATGGTTGGACTCATAATTGAATGAGTGTTCGCAATTTGTGAATTTTGTAGGGTTCCTGGATGCGGGCCCGGGGTTTCCTTTTTAGGGTTGACTATACATATTTGATTCAAGAATTTAACTTTATCATTTGGAATTGTTTTTTATTTCTATTATTGATGTTATTAAGTTATTTTAGCTTTATTCAAGCCGTGCGTAGATTGATACACGCGGGAAGGGCTTGTTAGAGGAGTGGTTTGGCTTGCTTGAGGTAAACATCTTACCTAAACTTGGTTGAGGCACTAGTTTCCTGAATTATTTGTGATAGTTATGTGATATGGGTGCCCATATGTGTGGGGTTTGAGCCCATGAGCACCTTGGTATTTATCCATGCTCGAGGTAGTGCTTAGGCTATGATATGCCTTTAATTGATTGTTAAGTTTTAAGATGTGATGTTTCTCATATTTGCAGCGTGAACTAATTGATCCATGTTTGAGATTACATAGAGGCTAATTCCCTGCATGAACTTGATAATTGCTATTTCCGTGATGAAATTGCCGATTTGACCTATGATAGCAGACTTTACATATGCCTACACTTTAGCAGTTTATTTATGCCGGTCCAGGAGCATGATATATGATATTTTTTTCATCACATACATGTAGTCTTGTATATTTTCTTTTGTGTGAAATGTTGTTATGCCTGTGGCCACGTCAGGCATATTGTGTTGTTACGCGTTGGATGATACCGGGAGGATTATGATATTGATCCTGCGATCACGGGCTAATAGCACGATGAATTGGCCGTGCTGCGTGTGGATATGGATCAACCCCCTAGGGTCACTCTCATGTGCCTTCTTGATTGTGTACATGCGGATTTGAGGAAAATTGGTCAGTGGTTTGGTATGGATATGGAAATATTTAGGAAACTCTTGCCTGTGTTTGTTCTAGATTTTTCATTTTATCTTTACTTGCAATTTCCGTGGTTATTGACCTGATTAATTACATATCATCTTTATATACTGGAGCGTTAACTGAGCAGAGTACTTGAGTAATTGTGCGCGCACTGATGATTCTTTCTATGCGTTATGACTTGATCATATTAGTGTTCTGTACTTGTTGAGTTTATAAAATTTTACAGGTCATAGCAAGTATCATTTATATCTCTTTCTTCCTTTACCTCGCCGAGGTTAGTTATGGTACTTGCTGGGTACATTGTATCAATTGTACTCATGCTACACTCTGCACTTAATTGTGCAGATCCAAGTGTCGGACTTAGTCATCAGTAGCGGAGTTGCTTGTTGAGTTGATCATCGAGAGACGAGGTAGAACTACATTCTCGATCGCAATCTTGGCATCTCTTTTCTTATGTACTTTGTCTTTATTTCATATAGTAATGTATTTGGCCATCTCGAACTTGTATTTTCGTGTTAGAGCTCATGACTCTGTATTTACTAGTTTTGGGGGATATATCATGTATTAGTATTATCATGCTATGTTAAGGTTTTAGACTTATGTTGATTCTGTCATTTCTGTTATCTCGGTTCCTTATGGTTATATCCGGCTTGCCTACCAAATATGTTATGCGCCATCATAACAGGTTGGGATTTTGGGTCGCGACACGCTAACAACATGATCCCATAATTTATTTCATAAAACCCTGAGGTGAACGACCCGATCCCATAGGAATAGAGAAACTTTCCCACCCTCAAATATACGTGCGATCGAGAAGACACAGAACTATCGATCATGTAAACACAACACGAGGATAGGAATGCAAGAGAAAACATAATTGTTACTGACCATCAAATATGCCACAAAGGTTCAAAGTAAAGAGGCTCAGTCAATACATAAGTTCTTGTCTCAATCTCAATTATGAATTCAAGCAATCAAACAAGCAAGTATAATTCAAGTAGTGCAGTTAAAGCATGGTGTAGGGCTTAATCTAACCAGGACATAAACATAAATCTATGTTACACATGGATACACGTCATCTCGTACGTACGTAGCACCCATAACACGTACCTTACAACAAATAAGATACCTACGGGGATAATTCCCTCTTACAAGATTAGGCAAGAGACTTACCTTGCTTTCCAAGCCCACTACTTGGATCCCACACCTAAGTAACACCTCAAATCGACGCCGAGCAACTCGAAAGTAGTCAAAAGGACGTACAAACCAATCACTATATGCACAAAAACTTATAATTCAATTATTAGAGTCAATTTCAAACCCCACTCAGAAATTCAACAAAAATCAACCCCAGGCCCACATGCCCCAATTCTGGAAATTTTCGAAGATAAATGTTACCCATGGAATTACGAACTCAAATATATAATTTATACCCAATTTCATAGCCAATTTCGTGGTCAAATCTCATTTTTACCAAATTCTAGATTTTTCAACAAAAGCCCAAGATTCTACTAATTATCATGTTAAAATCCACAACAAAACCATGCATTTAACTCACAATAGGTAGAAATCACGTACCTAAAGATAGTTGCTGAAAATGGTCCTTCAAAGATCTCCCAAATCGCCCAAGCCAAGAGAAAATAGGGTGAAATGATCCTAAGTCCCATATTTAAAATCACATACTACTGAGGCATCCTTCATCACGATCACGGAAGAACCCTCGCGATCGCGATGGCCAAGCTGCCCCTGCCAAGATTTCCTTCATCGCGTTCATGATGACTATGTCACGTTCACAATGTACACTTCCCTAAACCCTTAGTGCTCGCAGTCCCTACTGCAACGTTCGCAAAGGCCAATGCCTGCCAACCCATCCTTCCTCTTCCTTCTTTGCGTTCGTGATGGAACCTCCACGTTCCCGAAGAGGAGTCAGGTCCTCCATCTCGTTCGTGGGGCCTACTTTGCATTTGCAAAAAGAAAATTACTACACCCTCAAAAGTCGTTCTTCTTGATTGTAGAACACCCATCGCGATCGCGAAACACCAGCACCAGCACCAGCAAAAATCTGCCAACTTCAACATTGCTCCGGGAGGTCCGAAACTTACCCGAGCCACTCAGGACCCCGTCTAATTATATTAACAAGTCCATAAAAATAATCTGGAACACATAAAAATAACATTTTTACAAAGAATCGCATCCCCAAACAAAATTAATTAACTTTCAAACTTCAAACTTCTTCCAACAAACTTCGAACGTGACGAATCATACTTAGCTCAGAATGACACCAAAGTTCACACACAAGCCCAATATGACAATACAACCTATATCGAGGCTCCAAATACTAAACGGAATCCGATATCACCAAATTCCACACTAAGTCAAACTTAGAAAACTCTAAGACCTTCAAAATTCCAACTTCCAATAATAGGCACCCAAATGCTTCTACTCCACCCGAATCTCGATCGGAACATACACCCAAGTCCGAAATTATCATACGAACCTATTGGAACCTTCGAGTTTCGATTCTGAGGTCGTCATATTCAAAGTGTTGACTTAAGTCAAAGTTGGCCACCTTAGGCCACTATTGTGGAGCTAACTGTTCCGAATTCAACCTGAACCCTTCCAAAACCAAGCCAACCGCCCCCACAAGTCATAAAACAGGAAAAGAACATACAAAATTCTTAAATAGTAACAAGGTTCTAGAAAGCAAAACTACCGGTCGGTTCGTTAGCTTCTCCACCTCTTAAACAAATGTTCATTCGCGAACGAGTTTAGAATTATACCTGAAGTGTCAAATAATTGTGGATATCTGCTCCGCATGTCCTCCTCGGTCTCCCAAGTCGCGTTCTAGACTTGATGACCCATCCACTAAACATTTTCATGCTACACTTTCCTTGGACCTCAACTTGCGAGCATGGCTATAAACAATGTCAACTGGCTCCTCCTCGTAACTCATGCTCTCATCCATTTGAGCTATGCTATAATCAAACGCATGGGACCTGTTGCATGGTACCTCTAGAGCATAGACACGTGGAATACCGGATGAACTCCCAAAAATCTAGGAGGCAAAGAAAGTCTGTATGCAACATCATCAACTTGCTCTGAAACCTCGAATGGATCGATGAACCTCATACTCAACCTGCCTCTCCTCCCGAATCTCATGATACCCTTCATCGTCAAGACTTCCAAAGTACTTTCTCGCCCTCAATGAATGAAAAATCACGTGCTTTCAGATTTGTGTAACTCTTCTGCCATCCGAAGGCGCTCCTGAATCAACTTTACCTTATCCACGGAGTCCTTTACCAAGTCAATACCATATAATCTAGCGTCGCCGTTCTCAAACCAACCGACAGGGGAACAACATCGTTGATCATACAAGGACTCAAATGCATCCATCTAGATGTTGAACGGATAGCTGTTGTTATAAGCAAACTGGGCCAACACTAAGAATCGATCCCACGCCCTCCGAAGTCAATCACACATGCCCTGAGCATATCCTCCAGAATCTGAACTGCCCGCTTCAACTGCCAGTTGGTCTACGGATGGAAGGCCGTGCTAAGCTCTACCAGGGTACCCAACTCACTTTGTAATACTTTCCATAAATGCAAAGTGAATTAAGTGCCTCGATCTAAAATAACGGAAATAGGCACGCCATTCAATCCGACGATCTCCTGGACAAAAATCTAGGCCAACCTGTTCAAAGTATATGTAGTCATCAGTAGAATAAAGTGCTTAGACTTGGTCAGTCTATCAACAATGATCCAAAGAATGTAGAATTTCCTCAATGTCTGCATAAAAACAACCATGAAACCTATAGTGGTGTGCTCCCATTTCCACTCTAGTATAACCATTATCTGAAGTAAGCCACCTACTCTCTGTTGCTCGTACTTAACCTGCAAGCAATTCAAACATCTCGACACATACTCAACTATGTCCTTCTTCATCTGCCGCCACAAGTAATGCTGCCTCAGGTCACGATACATATTTGTGGCGCCTGGATGAATGGAATTACGTGAACTGTATGCTTCCTTTAGAATCGACTCCCTCAGGCCATCAACATTAGGAACACATAAGTGACCCTGGAGTCGCAGAATACCATCATCTCTGATAGTCACCTCCTTAGCATCACCTCGTAATACCGT
Organism: Nicotiana obtusifolia; assembly: GCA_002018475.1. Lineage (NCBI taxonomy): Eukaryota > Viridiplantae > Streptophyta > Magnoliopsida > Solanales > Solanaceae > Nicotiana > Nicotiana obtusifolia. The sequence goes on from MCJB01020736.1 coordinate 35,205, forward strand.
CTCTCTAAGAACTAGCCAATGTAGATCATCATACTGACGAGGCTTAATCTATTCGAAGAAAGAAGACTGAGACACAACACATGCAAGAACTCAACTGGGCTCGGAAATATCCAATCTCAAAAGTTGGTTAGCTAAGGACTGAATGTCCAAAGCCAATGGCTTCTCCTCAGCTGGAATGAATGCCAGACTACCCATACTCTCGGCCTTTCTACACAAAGCATCTGCAACTACGTTCGCCTTACGTGGATGATAAAGGATGGTAATATCATAGTGCTTTAGTAACTCAAGGCACCTGCGCTGCCTCAGATTAAGATCCCTTTGCCTAAACAAATGCTGCACTATGCAGTGATAAGCGTAAACCTCACATGACACTCCATAAAGATAATGCCTCCAGATATTGAGAGTATGAACTATTGCAGGCAACTCCAAATTGTGCACAGGGTAATCTCGTAGGGCTTCAACTATTGAGAATCATATGCAATAACTCACCTCTTCTCCATCAATACATAACTCAACTCAATGCATGAGGCGCCACAATACATATTGCACGTCTTTGAACTAGATGGCAAAACCAACACTGGTGTTGTAGTCAATCGGTCTTAAGCTTCTGATCGCTCGCCTCGCAGTCATCGTACCATATAAATTGAACACATTTTCTGGGTCAATCTAGTAAAAGGAACTGCAATAGACATGAACCCTTTCGTGAATCGACGATAATAACCTACTACCCCAAGAAACTTCCGATCTTGGTCGCTGTGGTAGGACGAGGCCAACTCTGGACTGCCTCGATCTTCCTGGGATCCACCTTAATACCTTCACCTAACACAACATGCCCCAAGAAAGCCATAGAATCTAACCAGAACTCGCCCTTGGAGAACTTAGCATATTGCTTTTGTTGCCTCAAAGTTTGAAGCGCTATCTTCAAATGCTGCTCGTGCTCCTCCATGCTACGAGTAGATCAATATGTTATTAGTGAAGACAATGACAAATGAGTCAAGATATGGTCTGAACACCTGATTCATCAAATCCACAAATGCTGACATAGCATTAGTCAAGCCGAAGAAAATCACTAGAAACTCATAGTGACCATATCGAGTCTAGAAAGCCATCTTTGGAAAATCCGAAGCACGAATCCTCAGTTGATGATACCCGGATCACAAGTAGATCTTCGAGAACACCCTAGCACTCGAAAGCCAATCAAATAAATCATCAATGTGTGGCAACGAATACTTATCTTGATGGTGACCTTATTCAACTGGCGGTCATCAATGCCCATCCGCGTGCTCCCACCCTTATTCTTCATAAACAATACTGCTACACCCCAAGGCGACACACTCGGCCTGATGAATCCCTTCTCGACCAAACCCCGAAGCTGCTCCTTCGGCTCTCTCAACTCCATGGGAGCCATACGGTAAGGTGGAATAGAGATAGGCTGCGTGCCTGGTGCCAAATCAATGTCGGCTTTGCCAAATCAATGCCAAATCGATATCATGATCTGTCGGCATGCCTGGTAAGTCATCAGGAAATACATCCGAAACTCCCGCACCATAGGCAGCGAATCTATCATAGGAGTCTCCATAGCAATATCTCTAACAAAGGCCACATAGGCCAAACAACCCTTCTCGACCATACGTCGAGCCTTCAAGAAAGAAATAACCCGACTGGATTTACTCATAGGTGAACCTCTCCACTCTAGCCTAGGAAACTCTGGCATCGCGAAGGTAACAGTCTTGGCAAGTCAATCGAGAATGGCATTATATAGAGACAAGCGGTCCATGCCCAGGATAACCTCGACGTAAATAATATCAAGTAATAGAAGATCTGCTCTAGTCCCATGCCCATAGAAAGTCATTACGTAGGGCTGGTAAACCTGATCCACAACAACAGAATCACCCACTGGCATGGACATATACACAGGACTACACGACGACTCAAGAGATACATCCGGATAAGGAGCGAAAAAAGAAGAGACATAGGAATAGGTAGACCCTGGATCAAATAGTACCAAAGCATCTCTACAGCAGACATAAATAATACGTGTGATCACGGCATCGGAGGCTACTGCCTCTGGTCTTGCTGGAACGACATATAATCTAGCTATAGCACCAGAAGACTAACCTCCATCTCTAGGGAGATCCTAACCACCTTCTCTTTACCTTTGGCCGACCAGAAGTGTAAAGCGACAACTCGTACAGTAATCATTAGCTGATGGTCCTCCTGCACTGCCTTGCCCTGAGGTCTGGGACATAACCTCTTCACGTGCCCAAACTCCCCACACACGAAACAACCTCTCAGTGTGGGAAGCTACTGACTCTGGATTTGACCCTGATAACCAAGATACCCACTGGAGGAACCTTGAATAGCTGGTGGACAATAAGTGCTCTCTAAAATGGTGCTGAAGTAAGGCCGCGCTAAGCACCCCTAATAGGATATAGTGTTGAATACATGGTCTAGTTAGGATGGCCCCTCAAGAACTAACCTCTGGCCCCAGATGGGGTACCTTTGAACCCATCGAAATGCCGAAGTCGTTTATCCCTCTATGTGAACTCACTACTCTAGTTGTAGATACGCTCGATCCTCCGAGCTATCTTTACAACCTGGAAGTAAAGGGTCCTATCTCTACCTTATGGACCACGGAAGTTTAAATCCCATAGTGCAAGCCCACATTAAGCCTCTGCACTCTCTCTGTATTTGTGGGGAGTATGATAGTTGCATGACGAGACAACTCAATGAATCTCGCCTCATAGTCGGTCACTGATATCTGCCGGCAAAATAAAGTCTGAAAAGTAGAAACAATATAACAGAAATATGAAGGTGACTCTAGGCTTGCGAACACAATGCAGCTCTAGCTCGAATCACCTGTATGGTATTCACTAAGCACGTATTGGGACTCCGCTAGTACCAATATCTAGATCTGCACAAGAAGTGCAAAAGTGTAGTATGAGTACAACCGACCAAATATACTTAGTAAGCGTCGAGCCTAACCCTTAAAAGGTAGCAACGAGGCTAAGAAAAGACCCCTATAATGAACCTGTGCAGTTATATATCAAGGAGTAATGAAATAGCAGGTAAAGAATCAAGTATTACGATGGGATAATAACAAGTAAAAGAGATAACAAGTACACAAGTAAAGGGGTATAAAATGGGAAAGTAAAGTGAGTGTGACTGAATAAGCCTCAACTCCTAATTTTACAGCAATTGTGAATAACCTTTCAAAAGTAAATAACAAAGCCACAAAGCCAAGTCCACATTCCATATATCAAGATAAATAACAATGAACTCAACAAAACTGCACGACATCATCCTTCATGCTTTCACTCTCATCATCACATGATAATATAATAGTAAGTCTGAAAACACCCTTTCATCCATATCCCCACGTTAACTCAAGCATGAAAACACCCTTCGTGCAATAATGTCAATATACGAATAAGCACGAAAATGGCCAATGTGTATTTCACTCTTCCTCACCAAGCATCACATACAACACAATAACAAGCAAGTTGCGAAGCAAATTCAACATCGATAATGGAATTTGAACACAACTCGTCATATGAAAATCTTCCAACAATTTAGCGCAAACAACCAATAAACAATTCAGCGATGTCAACTATCACATTAATCCAACATATGAATTAACATGAATATGAGTAATTAGAGAATGAAACATTCTATCTAAAGCATGTAAGACATAATACACAAAGTAACATGGCACAGGTAAGGTTAATTCTACCTGCATGCTTATTCCATGGCCAATGTATATATAGTCGTCACCTTGCATATACGTCATACCCAACATGTAGATCACATAGCAGATAGATTCGTATACCCTATTTCCCTCAAATCAAGGTTAACCAAGTCACTTACCTCTTTCTGAAACACAATCAACAATCCAACACGGCTTTTCCTTTAGAACAAGCTTCCAAACCAGCCGTATCTAGTCAATTATTGTTCAAACAAGTCAAAACAAGCTTTAGAAAGTACCCTCAAATGAAAAAGGTACAATCTTTAACATAATTGAAAAAGTCAACATAAATTCAATTGGGGCGAACTTGGTCGAAATCCGAAATTAAGACCAAATCCTGATTACCGATTCACCCCCGAACCCGAATATGTGATTTGTTTAGAAATCATACCTCAATTTGAGGTCTAAATCTATATTATACAAAATTCTTAAATTCTACCCAAGCCCCAATATCTACTTTGAAATTCTTAGTTTGATGATGAAATTTATGAAAATATGATGGAATTTGAACAAAACAAGTTAATATTACTAAACTATGAACTTGGGGTGAAACTGCTCTCAAAATATTGCCTCTATGAAGTCCCACTTCTCAAATGCGAGTTTGACTTCACAAAAGCGAATCTCGCATTTGCGAACAAGTCATCGCAAATGCAAGACCTGAAGACCATGCACACCAACTGTTGCTTCAGCTATCCAAATCCATCCTCAACGCATTTGAAACTCCTTCAAGCCCCGGGATACGATTTGGACATCCACACAAGTGTAATAATATCATATAAACTCACTTGCAATTTCAAATCATTACAACAACATCAAAATTCAACAGTCGATCAATAAAACTCAAGATTTTCAAGTTCAAAACTCAAATTTTAAACTTTTCACAAAAAGCGTCGAAATGGTCTCGGGTCCCCCGGGAACCCAACCAAGAATGCGCACAAGTCCAAATTTATCATACGAACCTACCAGAATCGTCAAAATATCGATCCGAGGTCGTTTACCAAAGGTGTTGACCATGGTCACTCTAGCCACATTTAAAGTAAAAAGTCACATTTTCTTAAAAATTTTACATATAAACTTTTCGGAAAGCGACATGGACTATGCACACAAGTCATAAATCATCAAATTGAGCCATGAAAAGTCTCAAAATACATAAAAGGAAGCTAGTACCCAAAACGACCTATCAGGTCGTTATATTCTCCACCTATAAAAGAAACGTTTGTCCTCAAGCGAACATAGAAATGTACATGGACTGGAGAAAAGATGCGGGTATCTACTCCTCATATCGGACTCGGACTCCCAAGTAGCCTCCTCAATCGACTGACCTCTTCAACGCACTTTCACAGAAGGAATACTCTTAGATCTCAACTTCGGAACCTGCCGATCTAGAATAGCCACCGGCTCTTCCTCATAGGTCAAATTCTCATCAAGCTCCACCATGCTGAAGTCTAAAACATGTGACTTATCTTCATGGATTTTTTGAAGCATGGAAATGTGAAATACTGGATGAACCCCTGCTAGGCTAGGAGGCAATGCAAGCCTATAAGCAACTTCCACAGCTCTCTCCAAGATCTCAAATGGTCCAATAAACTTCGGGCTCAACTTTCCCTTCTTCCCAAATCGCATCACGCTCTTCATAGGCGACAATTGAAGAAGAACCTTCTCACCTTCCATGGCCTGAACTGAGCTGTAAACAACCGCCCCTAAATCACTTTCACCTTCTCAAAAGCGTCACGAACCAAGTCTATTCCTAACAATCTAGCCTCGTCGGGCTCAAACCAACCAATCAGAGAACGACATTGCCTCCAATATATAGTCTCATACAGAGCCATCAGGATACTCGAATGATAGCTGTTGTTGTAGGCAAACTGCATTAGAGGTAGAAACTAGTCCCACTGGCCCCCAAAATCCCTAGAGCATGCCTGCAACATATCCTCCAAAATCTGAATGGTCCCCTCAGGCTGCCCTTCTATCTGAGGATGAAATGCGGTACTCGGCTCAACCCGTGTGCCCAACTCATGCTGCAAGATTCTCCAAAACTATAAAAGTGAATTGCGTGCCCTAGTACGAAATGATAGAAATGGACACACCATGCAGACGGGTAATCTCCGGGATGCAAATATGAGCTAAGGGCTCTAAAGAGTAGGATCTCATCACCAGAATGAGGTGTGTAGACGTAGTTAACCGGTCCATAACAACCCAAAAAACATCGTACTTCCTCAAGGTCCGTGGTAAGCTTACCACAAAGTCCATAGTGATGTGCTTCCATTTCCTCTTCGGTATCACCAACCTTTGAGTCAATCCACCATATTTTTTATGTTCATACAACACCAATCAAACAATGTCTTTCTTCATCTTCCGCCGCCAATAGTGCTGCTTCAAGTCATGATACATCTTCGTGATACTTGGGTGAATAGAATATTGAGAATTGTGAGCCTCCTCAAGGATCAAATCTCCCAACCCTTCAACATTCGAAACACAAATCTGGCACTCAAACCGCATAACACCATCATCCCCAATCATAGTATTCTTGGCACCATCCCGCTGCATTGTGTCTTTCAACACTAACAAGTGAAGATCATCTAATTGGTGAGCCTTGATATGCTCCAACAATGATGATTATACCACAACACAAGCAAGAACCCTACTAGGCTCCAAAACATCCAACCTCATGAATCAGTTGGCCAAGGCCTGAACATCTATGGCTAATAGCCTCTCCACTCCCGGTAAAATGCCAAACTACCCATGCTCTCCGTCTTCCTACTCAAAGCATCGGCCACCACATTGGCCTTTCCCAGATGATATAGCATGGTGATATTATAGTCGTTCAATAAATCTAACCATCTCAGTGCCTCTAGTTAAGATCTTTGTACTTGAATAGATGCTGGAGACTCCGATGGTCGGTGTAGACCTTTCATGGAATATCGTATAGATAGTGCCTCCAAATCGTGAGCGCATGAACAATGGATTCTAACTCCAAGTCATGCACATGGTAATTCTTCTCATGGACTTTCAACTGACGAGATGCGTAGTCAATCACCCTACTATCTTGCATATATACCGCGCCTAGTCCAATATGCTATGCATCACAATACACAATGTATGATATCGAACATGTGGGAAACACCAACATTAGGGCTGTAGTCAAGGCAGTCTTGAGCTTCTGAAAGCTCTTTTCACACTCGTCAGACCATCGCCATTCTGAGTCAACTTGGTCAATAGGGCTGAGATTGATGAAAACCCTTCCACGAAACGACGATAGTAGCCTGCCAAAGCCAAGAAGCTCTGAATCTTTGTAGCTGAAGTAGGTCTTGGCCAGTTTTGAGCTGCCTCAATCTTCTTAGGATCCACCTTTTTAAACTCGGAAGACACAATATGACCCACAAAGGCGACGGAGTCCAACCAGAACTAGCACTTTGATAATTTGGCATATAGCTAATGATCCTTCAAAGTTTGAAGCACAATCCACAGGTACTACTCATGCTCCACTCTACTGCGAGAGTAAACAAGAATATCATCAATAAAGACAATTACGAAGGAATCCAAATAAGGCTTGAAAACTCGATTCATCAAATTCATGAAAGCTGCCAGGGCATTAGTTATTCCAAATGACATTACCAAGAACTCGTAATGACCATAACGAGTCCTAAAAGATATCTTAGGGACATTCGATGCCCTAATTTTCACCTGATGGTATCCAGATCTCAAATCAATCTTGAAAAACACCTTGTCACCATGAAGCAAGTCAAATAAATAAGCAATCCTAAGCAACATATACTTGTTCTTGATAGTGATCTTGGTCAACTGCCGATGATCTATGCACATCCTCATCGATCCATCATTTTTCTTAACAAACAACACCGATGCACCCCAAGGTGAAACACTCGGTCTGATGAATCCTTTGTCAAGCAAATCCTGCAGCTGATCCTTCAACTCTTTTAACTCAGTCGAAGAAATATGGTATGATGGATTAGAAATAGGCTGAGTGCTTGAAACCAAATCAATAAAAAAGTCCATATCTCGGTCAGGCAAATTCATATGAAACACATCTGGAAACTCACTTAAAACTGATACTGAATCCATGAAAGGAACCTTCACACTAGAATCATGGGTATAGGCCAAATAAGCCAAACACCCCTTCTTGACCATACGTCGAGCCTTCAATTATGAAACCGTCCTGCTAGTGGATTGACCGCGAGTCCCTCTCTACTCTAACCTAGGCAACCCCGATATGGCTTAAGTCATAGTCATGGCATGACAATCCAAGATAGCATGAAAGGGGGACAACCAATCCATACCAAGAATGACCTCAAAATCCACCATATTCAGCAATAAAAGATCCAGTACAGTATCAAAACTATTTATAGTGACAACACAAGATCGATATACCTAATCAACTACTATGGAATCTCCAACCTGTGTAGATACAGAAATAGGAACATCAAGAGAATCATGAGGTATACTCAAATGCGAAGAAAAATATGAAGACACATAAGAAAATGTAGAACCTGGATCAAACAACAATGAAGCTTCTCTATGACAGACCGATATAATACCTACAATAACTGTGTCAGACAACTCTACACTTGCCACATCCTTTTAGCATAACCATGCAGTTGAAAGACAGTAAAAGCAACTTCGTTGGACTCCAGTATTTCCATGTTGTGCAAAAACTCATGGCAATGGTCCAAGAAGTCCTGGGCATCCTCGGAAGATGCACCAATAAATTGAGGGGGATACAACTTCGTGAAACCGTCCAACCTCTTTAGCTCATCAGCTGACATTGTGAGTCTGTTCCTCGGTTGTGTAGCAATAATAGGCTGAACCACTCCAACTGTTAGAATTCCTGTGGTTTGGTAACCATGAGCCATATACTCTAAAGTATGAGTAGCGGGTGTCTAAATTCCTCCCTGGCCTGAGAAAAACGGCTAGTGTCATAGGAAACACACCGGTCCGAGACATACACTCTATGAGACCAACCATACGGACTAAGGCGTCCTGAAGTACTGAAGTGACAATGAACCCATATGGAACCTGAGCCGGTCCTACTGGCTCAACCTGATCTAGAACCTCGTCATCCAGCTCTATATGAGGCTCGATAATATTTGCTATTGCAAATGCCCTAGGCCGAGCTCTGCCTCTACCTCGGCCTCTACCCTTGCCCCGACCCCTACCCCTGGTAGTGGCTGCTGCCTGGGGCTCTAGCTCCTGATCAGCATCGGACAAAGTATGTGTCCTCTCCATCTATGAGAGAATAAGAGAAGAGAGAATTAAAACTCATGATAGAAAAGGTCGCACGATAGAGAAAGAAAAAATGTGAAGTTTCCTAAAGCCTTATAGCCTCTAGAAGATAAGTACAAAACGTCTCTGTACCGATCCTCAAGACTCTACTGTGCTTGCTCATGACTCGTGAGACCTCTGCAACCTAGGGCTCTGATACCAACTTGTCAAGACCCAATATGCCAACCAGTTGAGGACATGATGGCGCCCTTGCTAGGCAAACGAACACACAACAGATAATACAAAAGAATAGCAATTTACGACTAACAGCAAGATAATAATATAAAGTACAAATAACTCAATAAGTGTATATAATAAGTCTAAAACCAACATCAAAAGCAAACCATCCCAAGATGTGGAGTCATAAGTACATGACTTTCTAGAGTTTACTACATACACTGTTTGAAAGAAATACAATATTGTTTGAAAAGTAGAAACAGTACAACAAAAATAGGAAGGTGACTCTAGGACTACGAACGAAATACATCTCTACCTTGAATCACCCGTCTGGTATCCGCTAAGCACCTCCCGGGACTCCGCTAGTACCAATATCTTGATTTGCACAAGAAGTGCAGAAGTTTAGTATGAGTACAACTGACCCAATGTATTATGTAAGAGACGAGCCTAACCCAACGAGGTTGTGAGGAGGCTAAGACAAGACACCTACAATAAACCTGTGCAATTATATATCAAGAAGTAAAGAAATAACACATAAAGAATTAAGTATAACAATAGGATAATAATAAGTAAAATGGATAACAAGCACACAAGTAAAGGGGCATAAAACGGGAGAGTAATGTAAAGTTTTACTGAATAAGCCAACTCTTAATTTTACAACAACTCTATACAACCTTTCAAAAGTAAATAACGAAGCCACAAAGCCAAGTCCACATTCCGAATATCAAGGTAAATAGCAATGAAATCAACAAAACTGCATGGCATCACCCTTCGTGCTTTTACTCTCATCATCACATTATAATATAATAGCAAGCACTATAACACCCTTCGTGTATATCCTCACGTTATTCAGGAGCAGAAACACCCGTTGTGCAATAATATCAATATATGATTAAGCACAGAAATATCCTTCGTGCACAATAACTCATCCTCACAAGCACGACAATAACCTTCATGCATTTCACTCTTTCTCATAAGCACGAAAACACCCTTCGTGCATTTAACTCTTCCTCACCAAGCATCACATACAACATAATACCAATCAAGGTGGGAAGCAAGTTCAACATTAATAATAGAATTTGAATACAACTCATCATATGAAAATCTTCCAACAATTTGGCATAAAACACCAATCAACAATTCAACGATCTCAACATCTAATATCTCAATGATCCCAACATAATAAATAACATAAATATGAGTAATTAAAGAATTAAACAACCTATCTAAAGCATGGAAGACAAAAAATACAAAGTAACATGGCACAAGTAAGGTTAATTCTACCTGGATGCTTATTCCATGGCCAACGCATATACACTCACCATCTTTTATATACGTCATCCCCAACACATAGATTGCATAGCAAATAGACTCGATAATAGCCTATTTCCCTCGAATCAAGAAAACCAAGACACTTACCTCTTTCCGGAACAAAGTCAACAATCTAACATGACTTTTCCTCTAGAACAAGCCTCCAAACCACCCGTATCTAGTCAATTATTGTTCAAACAAGTCACAACAAGCTTTAAAAACTACCTCAAAAGAATATGGTTAAATCTTTAACACAATTAAAAAGTCAACCCGGGCCCACATGGACGAAATTAAAATTACGACCAAATCCTGATTACGGATTTGCGCTCGAGCCTGAATATGTGATTTGTTTAGAAATACGACCTCAATTTGAGGTCTAAATCTCAACTTTAAAAAATTCTTAAATTCTACCCAAAATCCCCAATTTCTACTTTGAAATTCTTAGAGTTGATGATGAAATTTATGAAAAATTAATGAAATTTGAACAAAACAATTTAGGATTACTAACCTATAAACTTGGGAAGAAATTGCTCTAAAATAAATCACCTCTATGGAGTCTAGAGTTCAAAAATGGTGTAAAATGAGCTAAGTTCCGAAATCCCCACATTTTAACTAGCTACATATATTGCAATTGCAAACTCTTGTTTGCAATTGCAATGTTCGCAAAAGCAAACTACTGTTTGCAAAAGCGAACCATTGTTTGCAAAAGCAAACAGTGTCTGAGTCTTTCAGTTGTCACAAATGTTACTCCTCCTTCGCATTTGCGAAGGCCCCTCCCACTGCAGATGTGGTCCAAGCTTCACAAAAGAAAAGTTATGCCTAGCCCACCAAAATCATAAATATGACACCAAAGACACAAATTCAAAGTCTCTAGATCGTAAATGCGACATGTTCTTCGTTAAAGTGGAGTTCTTGGTCCAAGTACCACTTTGAAAATGTGAGCCTAACTTTGGAAAAATGAAGCTCGCATTTTTCGAACATGTCAATGTAGATGCTAGACCTGCAGACCATGCACATCAGTTGCTGCAGACCATGCACATCAAAGCAATATTTTCACTATATTTGAGAGCTTTTTTACATCCAAGAAGAAAAGCTACGAAGGGGGGATTTGACGGAGTTCATCTTTGTATTCTTCTTCGAACATCGTCTTTCCAAAGTATAACTTCAAAAAGCATACCTCGCCAAGAAGGAAGAGATGTGTTAGTAAAAATAATTTCAAATGTAAATGTCGAATAAAAACAGTATGTTTTTGAAAGATGATTTTTTCCTTTGAAAAATATTTTGGAAAAGGTTTAAAAATCGTTTGAAAATATTTTTGGGAGGTTCGGATTGTATATTTAATTTTTGTCTTGATATGAGAGAGGGAACCGCTTTGGTTGCGACTACATTGAACAACAATGTCGACGTCCAAAGGTGTCGGTCCATTGCATTTCTCGTCTTTTCCTTTTTGATGAATTATCATCACCACCTCGTTATTTCAGGCCCGGTTTATTGGGTAAATTAGAGGGTTGTGGCCTTAATAACTTGAGGTTATTTTCAACAGCTGTTGGTGTATCATTATCTAAAATCAGTGATGCATATGAATAAAACAACAATAGAGTAAAAAAGGATAATGGAAAATGTTCGACTAAGTAGTGATAAGGTCCATCCGAACAAGAGTCTAGCATATGCCTAAGAGGGCATGAAAAAGTGAAACCAACATCAGAAGCTAGCAAGAGTTTAACAAATTGATAGGTCTAAGTTCGCAGTGGCAGGAACAATTACAACAATTAGAACAAGATATTGGCCTTTTAGACAATAATTAGTGATGACCAAAATATCAAAGGGGTTTCCCTCGTCAAACAGTGACCACAAGGTAGCGAGCAGTCGTGGAAAAGTTACAAGTCTAAAGAAACTTCCAGCCAATGAAGCAATGTCGCTTCAACGACATCAAACACCAGAACAACAGTAACAAATCAAATGCCCGAATAAGGCAGTCTCGAGGGACTAATGGTCTGATACAGATAGGAGTTTAAAAGAGAATTAGCTAGTCTTAGTTTTTGGCGGGAAATTTAGTTAGTTGTAATTTGCACTTTTTTCCTTTTTCTTCAGTTAAATTCTGCTACGTCAGCATAGAGGGGAAATGAAAATCGCATAACCCAAGTGTAGCTGCAAGTATAAAGTTCAACCCAATCATTGTAAAAAGCTATGTTGAAAGATAATACACAATTGTTTCCTTCTCTCTTCTTCTGATTCTCTTCTCCCTAATCCCTCTTTTCTTTTCAAATTCTGTCTGAAATACAAATTTTGGTATCAATTGGTATCAGCGCATCGACTGGCTTGACTCACCATGCCTAGAGACAAAGCCACCACAACTACTGATGATGAAGCTAACCAGGTTCTAGAGATCACAGAGTTATCTTAAACATGTACCATCTGCACCTACTTTCTTCACCAAATAAAATTCACCTACCTTCAACCCCTCACCTGGTCAAAGAAATAGGAGAACTATCTCTTCAGCTGAAATGTAAGATAGAAGAGCTAAGGGCCTTTACTACTTCGGTAGTTAAAAATTCACCCAGGCCATAAGTGTACATTGCTCAAGCAGTTGTTTTTGTTGGAAGGAGATGATTATGAGGAGATGGTGGAGGAACAGGTTAGTGTAGACTCCTCAACTGAAGAGCTATATAATGTAAGAGACAATACACTAGTAATCTCTTTATATGCCTTGACTGGACTTAGAGGTGCACAAACTATTAAGGTCACGTGGTACAATGAAAAAAGGCCCCTAAACATACTAATTGACAGTGGTAGCACCCATAATTTCATTGACTCTGGCACAACAAAAAGATTAGACTATGTCATCACTCCAATTAAGTCTCAATCTGTCAGTATAGGCAATGGAACTGAGTCTAACACTACTTTGAAGAATTTTCAGTGGATGCTGCAGGGTACCACATACACCTTTGACAGGATTATTTCCCTGTTGGTAAATATGATGTGGTAATGGGAGTACTATGCATGATCACCTTGGCACCTATCACTTTGGACTTTGGTGATTTGACCATCTCCTTTAACTATGAAGGCAAGCATCATGTCCTCAAAGGAGATCCTCCTAAGTGTAAGGAAGTTGGAACTAATGCTAAAAATAGATTGAAAGGAGATGAGATACAAATGTTCATACTTCTGATTAATTCTGACAACTATCATAGAGGAGAAGACTGTTAGTTCTATGCTCTCCAACTATCTAAACCTACTGAGACACCTGGAAACCTTTCTCAACTCCTCCTCACCTACAAACACCTCTTTGTAGAACCAACCACCTACCTCCCACTAGAGGCACCTTTGACCACATGATACCCTTACAACTTGACTCTTAAGGTTGTTAACATTTGAACTTACAAGTACTCTGCTATGAAGAAGGACATCATTGAGAGGTTGATTAAGGATAAGTAAGGACAAGGAGTCATCCAATACAACAATAGCCCTTTTGCTTCTCCAGGGGTTCTTGTTGGTAAGAAAGATGGCACTTGGAGGTTGTGTATGGATTATAGGGAGCTAAATTAGTGCACTATCAAGGATAAGTTTTTTGTTTCTTTAATTGATGATCTACTTGATGAGCTAGGGGGTGCTGCAATATTTTCTAAAATTGATATGAGATCTAGATACCATTAGATTAGAATGGCTACTGAGAAAATCCACAAGACAACCTTCAAAACACATATGGGACACAATGAATACCTAGTGATGCCCATTGGCCTCACAAATGCCCCATCCACTTTCCAGGGCCTCATGAACCATCTCTTTTAAGAGTATTGTAAAAAATTTGTGTTGATATTTTTTGATAATATTCTAATTTATAACATGACCTTACAGGATCACTGTCACCATCTGCTACAAGTTTTTGATGTCATGACCCAACATCAACTATTTTCCAAGCAGTCTAAATGTGTTTGGTGTCCAACAGGTGGAGTATCTTGGCCATTTCATCTCTAAGGAGAGAGTGTCTATTGATCCTAATAAGATTCAAACTGTGCATCAGTGGCCTACTGCCACAAATCTTAAATAGTTAAGAGGATTCCTTGGATTAGCTGGTTACAACAGTAAATTTTTCACGAATTATGGTCTCATTTGCAGACCCCTTATTGAATTTATTAAAAATATAGTTTCTCATGGTCTTCCACAGTTAAAGTTTCCTTCAATGACTGGAAGGATGCCCTCACATTTGCTCTAGTGTTAGGCCTTCCTGAATACTCCACTAGCTTTGTAGTTGCGACAGATGCAATTGGAGTGGGAATTGGAGTAGTGCTCATGCAAAGAGGCAACCCCATTACTTATATTAGCAAGGGTTTTCCCCCTTGGAAAGCAGGATTATCATTTTACGAGAAAGAGATGCTTGCCCTAATTTTTGTAGTTATTAAATGGTCACATTATCTTCTAGGCCAACACTTCATTGTCAAAACAGATTAAAAAAGCCAAAAAATTCCTCTTGGAACAAAAACTACACACAGATTCCCAAATCGGCAGCTAAGTTATTGCCTTTTGGCTTTGAGAAACAATATAAAAATGGAAAGGAGAATATAGCTGCCGATTCCTTGTCCTGGATGAGAGGAGCTGAACTACTCACACAAATGGTTTCATCAGTTCAAGAAAATTGAGGACTCCTTGGACCAGGACACTGAGCTACAAGCTCTTATTGCTAGCCAACAAACCACCCCTCACCCTTAGTATACTTGGCTTAATGGGTAGTTAAGAAGGAAGGGAAAGTTGGTCATAGGCCATGATGTGGCCTTGAGGACAAAGCTTATTTCACTCTGGCATGATACACCAACTGGTGGGCATTTAGGCATTGATGCCATCACCAGGAGAGTACTTACCTATTTCTGCTAGAAGGGTATAAGAAAGGACATTATTAACAACATACACAAATATGCTATCTGTCAATGGAACAAGTATGATATTGCAGCATATATTGGATTCGTACAACTTCTACCAATTCTATCATTGTCATGGACTGATATCAACATGGATTTTGTTAAGGGCTTTGCCTAGATATAGAGGAAAGAGAGTCATATGGGTAACTGTGGATAGGTTCACCAAGTATGGGAATTTTATAGCCTTGTCCCACCCCTTCTCTGCTCAATCTTTGGCACCACTATTGTTGGATCAAAATTTTAAACTTCATGGACAATCAGCTACCATCACTAGTGACAGGGACCCTATCTTTGTTAGTTCCTTCTGGCAGGAATTTCTATCCTTGCAAGGGGTTCAATTGCAGACTTCTGCAGCCTACCATCTTCAAACTGATGTCCAAACAAAGGTCCTCAATAGATGCCTTAAAACCTATCTCATATGCTTTATTAATTCACCAAATAAGGCTGTAGCTCAATGCTTGATTATATGGACATATCTTGCTGCTGACTTAGCCACCCAAGAAACCTACTTTAACTAAACGAAGGAAAAACCCTAAATGCTCTCTCTGAAGAGGCGACTGCTGTGAACAGTACCATCACACAATTTTGCATTTCTCATTTGGATCTTCACTGGTCAGCTCTGTTTTTAATTTTTTTGTGATTGTGCGATGCAAACTTGAGCAGTTTAACATCGTTTGTGTTTCGATTTGCTTCGCCTTTGTTTTTTTTATGCTTCATCGCGATGCAAATTTGAGCAGCCATGGCTACCGCGAGCTCTCCCCAGCCTTGTGCTGTGGAAGAGAAACCTCATAACATTGCCGACGTAATCCATACTAACACCAAACAGTCATACGCATCACATTTACATCAAAAACAAGCTGCCGCAATGATATCGAAACTTGAACTTCGTCCAGTTTCGGTCATTCATGGAGAACCAACAGTCGAGTTCACTATGGACGAGTTTAACGACTTCTCACATGAGGAGGGACTGCATCAAGCAGTTGTGATGAAGTTTTCATATGGTAAACCTGAATTACAAGAGATCAGAAGGGTGTTTTCGATGCAATTCAATGTGCAGGGTCGATGTAATATCGGACAGCTAGAATATAGGCATCTACTGGTTCGTTTCGATTTGTATACTGACTTTGTTCAGATCTTGTCGCGATCGACTGGATACATTAAGGTTAAAGGTGATGAATATTTTTTTAGAACTTTTCCATGGACGTTTGGTTTTAATCCAAAGGAGGAAACTACTATGGCCGTCGTGTGGATCTCTTTTCCAGGTCTGCCTCCTAATTTGTTTGCAAAGAAGTCGCTGTTGTCAATTGCTTCTGCTGCTGGTAAAGTTTTTTTGGCTGTAGATAAGGCTACACAAGATAGAACGAGGCCTAGCACTACTAGAGTTAAGGTGCTTCTTGATCTTCTTGATAATCATCCAAACAAGGTTAAGTTGCGCATCGTCGACAAAGCCACTGGAAAATCTCTTGTGTTTTACTAGGAGATAGTGTATGATAATCTACCAAGTTATTGTTGTTATTGCAAGCATGAAGGTCATGACGACATAGTGTGTCGACTGAAAGCAAAAACTGGTGAGGATGTTGTAACAGCAGTTGATCGTAGCAGGCCAGGAAAGTATGTGAAGACAGTCGAGCAGTTAAAAGGTGATGCGCGAGACTTCTTGAATGCTAAAAGAGCTTCCCAAGGTCTTGGTGGAAATAGCAGCACATCTGCTTATCAATGATAACCAGCAGTTGGTGCAGAAACAGAATATAGATGAGGCTGCTATGAAGAACACAAACTTGGATATTACTGGTGTAAATCGATCTGGAGATAAGAGTATTGCTGCTGATGCTACTGAAAATACAGCAGCACCACATGACAAGGATACAGTTGTGCATAATGAAGATGCCTTAAGTGTGATGAAGGGATAGCACAAATCCTTCAGTGACATACCTGCATCGACAGTTTTTGCGAGGATGTACACTGCTACGGCTGCTACTATAAAGGCTGGCAAGGATCGAGCTACTAGTCAGGAACAGTTAGCCACTATCAGCAATGTACCGGATTTGGCAGGTGATTCCCAGAATTTGTGGAACAAAAAGGAGAATAATTTTTCCACAAATGGGGAAAATAAAAATGATGATAAAGTTGAGGCTTGTGAGGGGGAAGATACAACCAAAAATGGGGAGTTTTGGAACATGGTATCACATCGCAAATTGCCTACAAACAGGACTGTCTCACAAAAACAACAGCACCGAGGTATTCGACGAAATGCCTCGACCATTTTGTCCAGCACAAATGCTTTCGAAGCTCTTGAAGTTGTTGATGATGTACAACCTGATTTAACAACTTTACAACAAAGTAAGATGTCCAAACAAGGTATACCAAGCACCAGCAATGGTAAAGGAGCTCAAGGAAGTGATGTATTGGTGGTAGATTTGGGTGTTCACCAAAATGTCTCAAAGAACGTCTTGCCAAAGGAGCTATAGGGAGATAATATTCCAACGCTGCAGTTATCTAGTCCTCACGTCAAAAAGACCATAAAGGATGCCCAGGCTGCTATCATGATGCACACTAATATGGTGGGACAGCCATTAGTCACTTTAAATACGTCCGTCTTTGAAATACTGTCACAGTCGGAGCACTCGTTTGGTGAACATGAAGGTGAGACTAGACAGCTAATGTTGTCCACTGCAAATAACAATGATATTGTTCCAAGCCTAAGAGAGATAGTTAGTGCTAGATAAGATATTTATGGAGAGCATGATTGGTATTCAAAATTTAAAACCTGGGCAGACCAAGTCGAACATGAAGAAGAAGATTGGGGGGACGATGGCGAGAAGAACTCGACTGATTATGCTGCAATTGAAAGCGAGGATGAGGAACTGAGTTCAGTAGCGTCACCTCCACTGCCAAAGAGTGGAAGGAAACTTAATATGAATTCCCAAGCTTTCATTCTTAGTAAGTATTCAACTGATGCGACAAAGGAGAGTGCAGCAGTGTATAATAAACCTGGGCAGCAGCAAACAGGCAGTCCACTGGTTTTGAATGCAACAACAATTTTAAAGGATGAAATGCAACAGCAGTAGCAACATCACAAAGGTAATTTGGGAGCAACATCACAAACTCAACAGCAGCAGCATCATTGCAGCAACATTCCAGTAATCACACCTGCAAAATCTGCGCAGGAACAGTAGCAGCAGAAGCCTCGATCACATTCTCCAATAGCATACTACAGTAAATCTGGACAACAGCAGTTAGGTGCAAGCACTGGACATAAACGTTAGCAATATACAGTTGAATTAGCTGGGCAGAGACAGCAACATTTTAACACGACTGGCAGCAGCAACAACAATTCTCAAAGGTAGTAATTTATGAAAGAAAAAACATTGCCAAGAAGAGGAATGAAACTTTGTCAATGATTGTACAAAAACTACCTCGTCAACAGTTAGAGCTCAACTTACGTGCTGAGATTTATGATGAAAATGAGGAAAATGAATTGCTTCAGCAGCAGCAACAACCTCGAGCACATATTCCAGTGATTTCAGCAGCAACACCTGGGAATCAGCAGTAGCAACATCGCACAGGAATTCCAATAATTCATAAATCAGATTAGATTGTAGTACCATCAGCTGGGCAGGAACAGTAGCAGCAGCAAATTCGAATGCATAATCCAGTGATTTCACTGGAGGATAGAAAACTGTTAGATACACTGTTTGAGAGCAGTATGGATGAACAAAATTTGGAGAAACAGCAAATCAAGACAGTCGTAGTAAAAGCACAAGAGGGTCATGCTTTGATGCCACTGGAAACTGTCCAGAAACTGCCACATACAGTTAGTTTGGGTCGCGACATTTATGAAGAAGGAGAGGAAGACGACATGCTTCAAAAATGCATGGACGAGGCTGCTAAAAAGGGCGATTTATCACCTATGCATAGTGAAAAAGCTAAGAAATCGCATTCAAGGAAGAATAGTTGGGATGACAAGTCGAATGACGAAACAAATGTTCGACGAATACCTGTGCGAGTGGCGAAGAAAAATCAGGTTGGTTCAACCATCTCTACGAGATCCACCCGTTCAAGGAATAGATGATTTTTTACTATATTTTGAAGACGCGGGAGGAGGATGATAACGACTTTCAAATTGAAGAAATCACAACATTAGACAAGGAGGGACAATTTTATAATTCTTACTACTTTTTAATATGTTATTTTTTTAGCATTATCATCTGTAATATCATCATAGAGTGTATTATAAACTCTATGATGATCACTAAATATTTGATTCTTGCAAGTTCTTTCTTTCTGCATGCTTGCTAATAGTGAGGCCTTTTTATTTGCCTCAATAGGATCGGTAAGGTAAGGTTTAGCTCGGTAGGTGTTTGCTTAGGTACTATGCCTTTGGATACACCCGAATGGCTATTAGATTATATGCCCTCATGAGATTTTGCCAGCAGCTACACCATGACTCCTCTACATGAGGCTGCTATACAGGCAATGTGAGGCGCAGAGGAGTAATTATATAGCCAAGGCATATAGGCGACACTAATCGAGCTTCTGTCCCCCTTGCTTGTACTTTTCCTTTGCGGTTTACTTTTATTATGAATAAAAACTTATAATTTGCCAAAAAAATAAAAATACTTAGCCACCCAGGAAACTGCTGCTAACCTACATGCAAGGGTTCCTTCATTCACCCTTGAGGACAAGGGTGTGGTTCATCAAGAGAATTAGTTAGTTTTTTACTTTTTGGCAGAAAAGTTAGTTAGTCGTTATATGAACCGTTTTCCTTTTTTTAGTTAAATTCTGTTGCGCCAGCCTAGAGGGAAAATGAAAATCACGTGACCCTATTGTAGCTACAAGTGTAAAGCTCAACTCTATTACTGTAAAAAGCTATGTTAAAAGATAACACACAATTATTTCCTTCTCTCTTCATTCGATTCTCTTATCCTCTTATCTTCTCTTCTCCCTAATCCCCTTTTTTCTTCTCAAATTCTATCTACGAAATCAATTTTGGTATCATGGTCCAATTAAACCTTAAATACACATCTATTAACACTTTATTAATTGTTTTTAAGAAAATAAAAATCAAACATCAAAAATAACATAAGAAAAGAATAGGGCCAGTGTTCGCTGAAGATGAAATTTCTAGATAGATCCTAGGTTTCTCGTGGTGCTTCACCTGCAAAATGACACATAAGTTAGAAGGAGAGAAAGATAAGGAAGAAGAAAGAAAATAAAGAAGGCAATGGGGGTCTCCGGTGGATGTTGGAAGCTCCGTCGACATCGAGTTTTTGGCGAGGCAACGAGGGGAAGAAGGGATGGGGGATGGGAGCGAGCATGATGATAGGGGGAATGGCAGTAGACCGCCGGTCGGTGGTCAACTCTGGCAGTGGACGGTGAAAAAGAGAGAGAGGCTTGAGAGAAATAGGGGGACGACCGTCTCTCACAATGAGAGACAGAGAGTACATTAAAAAATGACATTAGGATTTAAGTTTTTACCCCTTAAAAATATGATCCGATGCCATATAAAAATCAGTCCCCCAATGCAAAATGATCCCTCCTATTATCTATTGCGTATTAGAGTTAACCCCCTTGTCCCCCTTGACCTCTTTTAGTCCCATGGTTATTGTACAATGAGTTTTATACCCTTATTAACCAGAAGACAAAATATCAGTAACTAAAAGATAAAATCCTCAACTAATCACATCAAAAGTTGGCAAGACTTCTATGATTGACTAGTTTTAGGTTCGCGTTTAAAGAATAAATTCTACTGGCTACATGTAATTAATAAACTGTGTTAATATTAAAAGATGACTATTTAATTAGAAAATATGATTTTCTATATTTATTTGAAATTCCAACTACTACAATAATATTGTAGTAATTTAAAGGACAACAAATTGATAAAAGAATCCTAATAATTAAAGAATAGGAAAATTATCAACAAATTATTTTGAAATAAAGAAAAATACACAAAAATTGTATTTAATAATTGTAATAAAATGATAAAAATTTTCATATTTTGTAAAATTAGGAATAATTATCAATAAATTACATTAAAGCTATAAGTGCGAAAAAATACTATAATTTACAATTAACGACTAGGAAGCCTGCATAAACTAAATTTTTAATACGGAGGGCCAAAATTGAGTGTCAACAACATCGCGAAGCTTACATTCCAAATACTCTATTCTAGTCCCGGTCATCTTGAAATCTTTAGACTCTAGGGTTTGTCTCTAAACCTCCATCCTCGCGTCTTGTCAATTAGTACTATAAATTATCTGCAAATAACATGCACACCTCAAATAACATGCAAGCTCATCCCGACTGGGAAGTGTTCCGAGCCTCCTCCCACCATGATAGTCTAGGTCTTAATGCCATCATACATATCTCAAATCATCCTTGTAGAAGCTACAAGCACACCTCTAACCTCCAAACACCTCCAAAGAGCCCCCCTCAGAATTTTGTCATATGCTTTCTCTTGGTTAATTACCATGTGCAAGTCCTTCTTCCTAACCCTATATTGTTCCACCAGTCTCCTAATAAGGTAAATGGATTTAGTAGCTGATCACCCGACATGAATCTTAATTGGTTCTAGAAAATAGATACACTACTCCTCACCCTAACCTCTACAACCCTCTCCCAAAACTTCATGGTGTGACTTAGCAGCTTGATGCCCCTATGGGTGTTGCAATTTTGGATACCCCCTTATTCTTGTACATCGGAATCATCATACTCTACCTCCATTCTTCAGGCAACTTCATCATCTTAAAAATGATATTGAATAACCTAGTAAGCCACTCCAAGCCTGATTTATTTGCGATTTTCAAAAATTCCACAGGGATCTCATTTGCACCGATCACTCTACCTTTTCTCATCTTGCACATAGCCCTTATAACCTCTTCAACCTTGATACGCCTGCAATACTCATAGTCACGGATACACTTTGGGAACTCTAAGTCCCCCAGCATGATATCTATATTCCCCTTGTCATTCAAGAGTTCATGAAAGTACGTCTGCCATCTACGTCTAATAAGTGCATCATCCACCAATACATTGCCATTCTTGTCTTTGATGAACTTCACTTGGTCTAGGTCATTATCCTTCCTCTATGTCACCTTTGGCTAGATTTTTTAGCTTCTTGTCCCCATAGTGGCCCCTAGTTCTTCATACAACCATCCAAATGCTGCATTCTTAGCCTCCAAACGGCTAATTCTGCCTCTTTCTTAGCTTTCTTATACCATTCCCTATTCATGCTCCCCTCCTCCTCATCTCTGCTCTCTAGTAGCTTCAAGTATGCTGTTTTCATGGCTTCTACTTTTCTTTGGACTTGTCCGTTCCACCACCAGTCCCATTTGTGTATATTAGGGTAACCCTTCGAGACCCCCAACACCTCTCTAGCAGCTTCCCGAAGGAAATTCGTTGCCGAGGTCCACATATTACTCGTGCCTCCACTACTCTCCAGGATCCCATAGCTTGCAACTTAGGTAGATATCCCTATTTAAGACTCCCCACTTGATCTTTGGTTTGCCACACATGGCCCTCTTTCTTTTCTTCCCCTTAATCAAGAGCCTATGTTGGTTGTTATGGTCTCGCTTAGGATAACCTTGCAATCTGAGAATAGACCTCTACCACACCTTCTGAAGAGAAGATAATCAATCTGGGTCTTGGCCATCGTACTATGGAAGGTGATTAAATGTTCCTTCCTCTACTGGAAACATGAGTTACCTATAACCAAATCAAAAGCTCTAGTGAAATCTAAAAGAGAAGTACCTCATTCATTTCTATCTCCAAAACTGAGACACCATGCTTTTCGTCATAACCGCCATCAGACACCCCAATATGACCATTAAAATCTCCACAGATGCATAACTTTTTGGAGTGTGGGACATCTTGACCAACCTCGTCCAAATCCTCCCAGATGTCCCTTTTAACCTCCTCGCCCAAGCCCGCTTGAGGTTAATAAGCACTAATAACATGAATATTTTTCCCTCAAACAAATAGCTTAATAGCCATCAACCTATCTTCACCCGTCTCACGTCTACCACTAGCTCCCTATGTTCCCTATCAACCAAAACACATACCATATTCCAACCCCTTACACCTTCTGAGTACCATACCTTAAACCTTTCTACATCCTGAGCCTTAGAACTCACCCATATAGTCTCGTGGACACAGGCTATATTGATGTTCCTCTTCAGGACAATCTTAGTTAACACATTAGATTTTCCCATCAATGTCCCTATATTCCAGGACCCTATTCTCAACTTAGGAGTACCCTTACCCCCTTGCCCCCACCCCTCGCCCCATCCGAGGACATAACCTTATTCTATCATTGTTCACCACCACCACTAATGGAATATTAAGCGAACCCTACCACAGTATAAACTAATAGTCAAAGGAAAAGAATAATGCCTAGAGCTTAAAGGCACTAAATAAGGCAAAGAAAAGAAAACATAAGGCAAGTGATATTCTTACTAAAGCCCTAACTCGCCTAAGTTATAGAAAGAACTGGGGAAAATGTATAGAAACAAGAATCAAAAAGTAGGTACAAGAAAGAAAAGAGCCCAAGCAGGATGGATGCAACATATGGTTAAAATGAAACTAATCTGCCCAACACAAACATGCCAACAAGTACTAAACTAAGAAATTTGGAGGTCCGAAGGTACCAACTTTGGAAGGAAAGAACTGGACTATGGTCTTGAATGTCTTAGCATTGCTGGACAACTGCTTGGGTCCATTTCTGGCCTTGCACTTACTTCCATGCACCTCTTTTGCCACTAGACTTCATTAACGTGTGTGCCTCACATGCTTCTTCTTCGATATACTTGGAACCTGGAATGATTGGGGACATAGCCGCAAGGACCATAGCAGAGGATGGAGGACAGAAAAAAGAAAAAGGCAAAGAAGAAGAAGAAAAAGGTGAATAGCCGCAGATCTGAGGGCACATGCAACTTGACCTGATACGAGAAGGGGGAGGGGAATGGAGATAGAGGGAAGAGGTAACGAGAAAGAAGGAACAGGGAGAGGAGGGGTGGGAGTAGCGAAGAGAAGATAGAGATAGGGAGGGAGTGCACTTACCTAGGTTTTTCAGCAGGTTGCCAGCAGTGACGCAATAGGTGACAATACGTAATTGTAGGCTGCCGGTGATACCTGAAAGAAAAAAGGGGGAAGGGGGCCTCCGAGGGAAGATTGTAACGATCCGACTGGTCGTTTTGAGAATTTGCATTTATGTTCGGTAGTTTGAGGTTGTGAGTAGCTTCAAATGATGTATTATGAC
Organism: Nicotiana obtusifolia; assembly: GCA_002018475.1. NCBI lineage: Eukaryota > Viridiplantae > Streptophyta > Magnoliopsida > Solanales > Solanaceae > Nicotiana > Nicotiana obtusifolia. The sequence goes on from MCJB01020736.1 coordinate 59,887, forward strand.
TTATGTGTATGGTCGGTTTTGATTTTCAAGTGGCTCTGAATTTATTTGGAAGAATGATTCTCATTTTAAAAGCTTTAAGTTGGAAGAGTTGACAAAGTTTATATTTTGTGTAATTGACCTGGGATCAGAGTTTTGATGGTTCCTTTAGGTCTGGATGGTGATTTTAGACTAGGGCATCTGTCCGGATTTGTATTTGGATGTTTCAAGAAGGTTTTTACTCTATTTGGTAAAAGTTGGCAATTTGAAGATTTAAAAAGCTCATAGGTTTGACTAAGAGTTGACTTCGATGTTATGGGGTCGGATTTTGGTTCTAGAAGTTGGAGTAAGTTCTTTATGTCATTTTGAACTTGTGTGCAAAGTTTGGTCAGATTCCGGATGTGTTAGGCTTTAATTAGACACTTGGTTCAAAGTTTGAAGTTTATGAACTTATGAGATTGATTTTGAACGACGATTTGTGGTTTTGATGTTATTTTGTCTGATTTGAGCCTTGAGTATGCCTGTGTTGTGTTTTGGGACTTTTTGGTATTGTTGGACGGGGTTCTAAGGGGCTCGGGTAATTTCGGTGTGGTTTTGTACCATTTTTGGTTGTGTTGCATTCCTAGTTTTTCTGGTGTGTCTGATAAGCATCGTATCCGCGATCAAGATTCCGCGTTTGCAGAGAATAAATGTGGCAGGCGTAAATATTGTGCATATTTTTCTCTATGGGGAGACTGCATTTGTGGAGTGATGGAAGAGGTGGGGCAGTAGGCTATCGCGTTCGCAATGAGGTGCCTTCGCATTTGTGATTTATTGGTCGCGTTCGCGAAGTGAGTTTTGGAGGTAGTAGCAGACTTGGCTTACGCGATCACGAGGAGTCAGCCGCGATCGCAATGGGTATTCCTATAGCATCTTACAAAACACTATTTTTTGGACTTTAAGCTCCTTTTATAATAATTTGAGACTGGGAGCTCGGATTTCGGCGATTAGAGTTGGCATTCTCCACTTGGATTGGGGTAATTGTTATTGACTTAGTTTTTATTATTATTCCTGGTTCTATCTTTGATTTTGGTATTTGAGAGATAAAACAAAAAGAGAAATTAGAGGTTCTGTTAGAACTTTTCTAAAGCGAATAATTGGGATTTGAACTACGATTTGAAGTCAGCTTTTGATAAAACTTGTATGGTTGGACTCGTACTGGAATGAGTTGTCGTAAATTTGTGAGTTTTGTCGGGTTCCGGTATGCGATACCAAGTTGAGGTTTTGGTTGACTTTGAGTATTTGATTAATGATTCGACCTTTATCATTTGGGTTTGATTCTTATGGTGTTATTTGATATTTTTGAGTTGCTTTTGGCTAGATTCGAACCGTTCAGAGGTTGATTCATGTAGGATAGAGCTTTAGAGTATCAATTTGGCTGTTTGAGGTAAGTATCTTACCTAAACTTTGTGGAGGCACTAGTTGCTTGAGTTATTTATGATGGCTACGTGCTATGGGTGGCTCACATGTGTGGGGTTGACACCGGGGGTATTATTTTTGGTCGGGGTAGTGATTAGGATACGAAATGCCTTGAATCGATACCTAAGCTTCATGATGATAGGTTTCTTATGTTTATACTCCTTTGCTAGCTATTTGAACCATTTTTTATGTTACATAGAGGTTAATCTCCTTATTGAACACGATAATTTCTATTTTGTGTTGTAATTTCCTGACTTGAGCTATGGTAGCACACTTCACACATGCATACATCTTAGCATGTGACTTGTACTAGTCCAAGTGTATGAAATTTGATATCTGTTGTTCATGTGCGTGTATTCTTGTATATCTGCATCATGTGTGATATAGATTGGACTTGTATCACGTGACTTGGCCATGCAATTGTGATTATTTGCATGAGAATATGTCGTGCGGTTGTGATTATCCGCACGTGAGTACGCCATGCAGTTGTGATTATTGGCACGTGAATACGACGTGCAGTTGTGGTTTTTAGCTTGTGAATTCGCATGTGTTTTTGATTATTGCCACGTGAATACACCATGCAGTTGTCATTATTAGCACATGAATATGCCGTGAGGTTGATATTTATGGAACGTTATTTGTCCGTGCAGTGTGTGGATATGGATCTATTCCCCTTTGGTTACCCTCACATGTTTCTCTCTTGATGGAATACACATGGTATGAGGGGAAGCTGATCAGTGGTTTGGTCTGCTTATTGTATTTATGAGGAAAACTGCCCAGTGTGTGTTTAGGTTATTGTATTTCTTCTGTACTTGCAATTTTCATAGATGTATACATGATTTAGCTGCATCTCTTCTCTATTTGCTAGCTCCGTAATGTATACATGCCTTTATACATATCCTTATTTGCCACCTTACTTGTTAAGATGAGACACGATACATATCTTCTCTATATGTGAATCTATGTGCTTGACTGGTTTGATCACATATATCTTCTCTATATGCAAGTTGATGATTTAATGCTATTGGACGCATATCTTCTCTATATGCTTGATTATCAACTGAAAAGAGCATATTATGTTATCTTTGGGGACCGAGGAGGCTTTATATGTGATTTATGACTTGATAACATTTTTGTTGTGTACTTGTGAGATATATGAATTGAATAGGTTATTAGTGAATATCATTTATAATTCTTGTCACCATACCTATCTGAGTACATGGGGTCGGTTGTACTCATATTACACTTCTGCACCCTGCATGCAGATTTTGGAGTTGAGTTGCTGTGGATAATGGGAGCTGGCACTGATGATGTATCTGCTTTCCGGTAACATTTACCATTTGTCCTTCGTAGTTTAAGATTCGTACTCCGTTTATGAATATTCCAAACATTTGTTGTATTTATTTTTGTACAAGTTTGTAAATCTTAAATCTTAGTGGCTAATGACTTGTACTACCAATCCTTGGGTTGTTGTATGAGAATTCAACTATTTTATTTATTAATTACTTATGATCTTCATTATATTTGTGAAACCATTGTTTGGCTTACCTATCAGGTCAGGTTAGGCACCATCACGACTAGGTGGACTTTGCATCATGACAACTTAGTATTAGAGCCCTAAGTTCATAGGTTATACGAGTCATGAGCAAGTGTCAAGTAGAGTCTTGCTGATCGATATGATGACGTCCATACCTATCTTCGAGAGGCTACAAGGCATCTAGGAAAACTTCCCATCTTTCTTTCCTTATCGTGGTACATTGATCCAGCTTGAAGCGTATCTCTTTAAATTCCTTCCATCCACCCGTATGTTATGTTGAGCGCACATTGTGCATCAACGTCTTGTGATGTCATGGATGAGGTGCGTGATGTTATTTCTATGTTGGGGAGGTAGGCCAGTCTGGAGGACTTGAGACCAGGTTCGAACCGTAGCTTGGGCTTGGTAGCTTCAATTGTGTGAGTATGTGCTTTTAGAGTTACATGTTCGGCAGTGTCCCTAGGAGTGTGATTGATGAATCAATGAGTGGTTGGATTGCTATATGATGAGTATTATGTGACTGCGGAATGTGTTTACGTTGTTTGGATCGGACGAGAAAGATTCTGCTTGGAATACGAAAGGACTAAGTGTTGACGGCCAATTTTAACCCTCCCTTTTAAAATTAAATTATTTATACTTAATAATTTACAATGAATGTTTTGAAGATATTTTCAATCAATAATATCTATTTTTTACAAAATTGATTTAGTATTAGTAATTTGGAAATTGATAATTTTATGTTGTAATTATAATTATAAATATACCATACTTGCTATTTTTAGATTATTAAAATAATTTTTATTTACATCACATAGGCATTATAATTGATTTAATGAATTACTCCTTAATTTCTAATTAATTAGATTACTGTACTATAATTCGAAATTAATGTTACAATTTAGAGAAATAAAATATTCTGTAAATAATTAATTAAAGTAATTAGTAGTATATTTGATAATCATAATTATTACTATATTTTATTGAAAATAATTAAGTTTATTAAAATTAATTTCAAAAGGGTAAAAGCCAAAGGACTATTGCAATTCTTTAATTAAACATGGGTTGGCTACCATTTAAATTAATTTTAGCCACAAATACAAGAGCCCAACCCGAAATGTCCCTACCCAAACACCCCTCCAATCCACCTTGCGAATCCTTGCCATTCTTTTAAACAAATCAGAGTGTGCGACGTCACCTGTCTCCCACACTCATAAAACAAACACAATTAATCTGGGACATTTGTTTCTTAGATCAACGGCCCACGTTTTTTTTACTACATTTCCTCTTTAATTTAAAATGCCAAAGATTTAATCCTAGCCATTAGATCACAAGGATCCAACGGCCACCAAAATTTCCCACAAAAATGATTTAGTCCCAAAATATCAGGACCGTTGATCTGAGAGATCAACTGCCCGAATCTAATCTCCTAAGTTTTTACCTAGAGACGACCACCCCTATCTCCAAAATCCTAGTCATTTCCCCCACAAGCCCAGCCATCCCCCTTTCCCTTTCCTCTCTCAATTCTCTCAACTCATAGAACCAAATCAATCACAAACCTTGCACGAATTCATGCAAGGTCGTGAATCATCCATAAATCATCCTTCATGTCTCCACCAGTCGTGATTCTCGAATGGTTCCCTTCCCGTTTCATCACTAGAAATTCAAATGCCTAAATCTGAAATCCTAGATTCAACGATGCAACATTAGATTGCCAGATTTCTCTTATGCACTGCTAAATCTATGGCATACATGGCTATCTCTTCAGTGTCATCATCATTATTCTTGGTCCAGAGGTAAGCGTCGCGACCTCTGGACATTGGAGGCTTTATCTGGTGGATTTTGCTTTCAACAGACAGTTTCCCTATCTTAGGTAAAAACTATCACTGCTCTAACCTTTGTCTTCTCTGATTTCACTCGATGTTGCTCACATCATCAGTTCATCGTCACCTTCCACTCACAAGTTTGAATCTGTTGAAACCCTAAGGCTCAATGGACACTATAAATATCAGCCTTAAATGCTCTAGAAACACACACGAACCACGCCTAACATCTGAGAAATTAATACAGTATAGTATTGTTACGGAATTTTCGATTGAAGTTTAAGTTTTTAATCCATTTCTGCTTCTATCTTTCTTTTTGATTCTGAGTTTGTTTACTGATTGAAAGCTTGAGCTTTTGGCTTCCTAAATGGCTAATTTGAATACTCGTTTGGTTTGTTGCCCCAAAGGAGGTCAGTAAAACCTCAACCCTGTTCTTCTTTTGTTTTTTAGATTGCTAAGTATGAATTGTTCTATTACATCTTGCTAAATGATGTTGTTAGCAATGTGTTCATGTTTGACTTTTTTTATGTGTTTATTATTGAATGTTAGATATATTTTGAGATCATGAACTTCCTTAAGTTGTCGAAATTAGAATTATGTACTGATCCCAATGACACTTGGTGACCTATCTCTGTTGTTAAGTTTTGAAAACAGTCTAACAACTCTTAAACTATCCTGATATTTTAATTTTTGATTTTCCTGATGTTCTGTTAGTATTATTATGACTGTTATACAAGTCTGCCTTGCTATTATTTGCATTATATAAGGATTCACTTGATAATCTAGACTTAAATGAAAATATGCACTTGCTAGTGATAGAATAAGACTGGCATATTAGTTATGGAACATCAATTCATGACATTGAGCCTATCTCTTCTTCCTGCCATGCCTCTTTAATTTTTTAAACTCTTAGAAGGTTATTAGTCACCTGGTTAGAACCATGGCTGTCTGAATCACACTATGTAAGCATGTCTTAAGCTGACTAGATTCCTGCATCTTCTTTGTGTGTATCTTTAAGGCTACCATATACTTGACTTAAGTCATGAGGTTTGTGCATGTTCTGATATTATGTATGTTTAGCTAAAGTGTTGAAACTAAGTTTCACTATGCCTGAAATCCCATACTTGACATGCCTGACAGATTTCCCCATAGTGATGATACCCTTACCCATTTTCTGAAGCTCATATTGTGACACTGTTAGTTGGATGATTATTACACTTTCATTTTTGCAATAATATGACCCTTTCTAATATCCCCTTTGTGTGTTCTTATGATCCTGCACACATCTTAATTTTTCAATACTTCAGCTTGCCTTCCATAACCATGTATATGTATATGTTGTCCTTGGAATTTCACCAAGCATACATGAATAAACTAGACTTAGCTTATGAAATTTAGGTGAATCTCCTGTTTCTACTGCTTGAATATAACATCATGCTCTATTCTCAATGAGATTAGTGTGAAGGTCAAAACTCTTGGAAAAGAAGTAATCATGCCATTGGCTTTAGTGTAAAGTAGGACTGCTAGCCTGAGATTTTGTTAATACTCTTAGAAGTTTTAATTGACGTTGTGAATCTGTGACTTTGTTAATGTCTTTTAGAAGTTCTAATGGCAGTTTGTTAATTTGCAATCCTGTTAATCTTCTTAGAAGTTCTAATTTAGGTCATGAATATGTGACCCTGTTAATACCTTTTAGAAGTTCTAATTGTAGTTTGTATCTATGTTAGTGCCTGTAGAAGTTCTAACTATGGTTGCTGATTTGTATCTTTGTTAATAATCTTTGGAGGTGCTAATTGAATTCATTAATCCGCACCTCCTAATTGAAGTTATTGATTTGTATGTCTAATTAAAGTTGTTAACCTAAATCCGTATTAGCAGTATTTTGAAAGTATCAGTTGTAATGGTTAACCTGTAATGCTGTTAATACTCTTCAAACTGTGGTAGTTAATCTGCACTCTCTTAGTACTCCTTAGAAGTTTCATTGAAACTGTTAGACTATATCTTTATTAATACTCTTAAGGAGTTTCAACTTGAATTGCTAACTTGTACGTATGCTAGAAGTCAAGACCTAAGTTAAAACCAATCTTTGATTAATCTAATTGAAGGTTGTTAAGGAGAAATGTATATATGCCCATGGACTTTACAGATGCATTTACTTCACCCCTAAAACATGTGATCTCAGATGTTTGGTTCCCTAACAGTAATCTGCTAATGCCTTTGTCTCTACGTGTCTTTGAAGCTGATTCCTTCTGAGCATGCTTAAAATATCATACACAGTGAATCATGTACTTTTGTTAGGTTAAGGTTACACTAGGACAATTGGCTGTCTTACAATCTTACATTTTTTTATATTAGCTATTATGGGAAATGTAAGTATACTTTTGTGGTATGGTATCACTATGATATTGGGATTTACATTGAAGTGCCTTATTGGATGTAACGACCCGATAGTCTTTTTGAGCATTTGCACTGCGCTTGGTAGTTTCAGGGCAGAAGTAGCTCCGTATGGCATATTATGACTTGTGTGAATCGTCGGTTTTGGTTTTCAGGTTATTCGGAATCGATTTGGAAGAATAAATTTCACAATTGAAGCTTTAAGTTGGAAGAGTTGATTAAGTTTTATTTTTTAGTATTTGACCTTGGATTGGAGTTTTGATGGTCTCATTAGGTCCGGATAGTGATTTTGGACTCGAGCATATGCCCGGATTTGCATTTGGATATTTTTAGAAGGATTTGGCACTAATTGGCGAAAGTTGAAAATTTGAAGAGTTGAAAAGTTTATACGTTTGACCGAGAGTTAATTTTGATGATATCGGGTTCTATTGTGGTTCTGGGTATTTGGAATAGCTTCGTTATGTCATTTGGGACTTGTGTGCAAAATTTGAGTTTATTTCGGGTTGATTTGATATGTTTTGGCGAGAGTTTTGGAAGTTGAAAGTTCATTTAAGTTCGAATGAGGTGCGATTCGTCGTTTCAGTGCTGTCATGTGTGATTTGAGGCCTCGGGTAGGTCAGTATTATGTTATGAAACTTTTTAGTATATTCGGGCGGGGTCCTGAGGGGCTTGGGCGTAGTTCGGATTGATTCAGATCATTTTTCCTTTATTTTGGCCTTGCTGGTTCTGCTGAGCATCTGGTGTTCTTGTTCGCGATCGGAGAGAATGGATCGGGATCGCGTAAAGTAAATATGGAGTTGGTTTCTTTCTTTATCGCGGTCTCGTTTGGGTGACTCCGTTCGCATAAGGTTGTCTGGGTTGCTGTCCGCGTTCGCATATGAGGATATGTGGTCGCGTAGAGTTGAGATTGGGAAACATGGTCGCCTGTGTGCTTCGCGTTTGCATGAGTATATTTGCGATCGCGTAGTGTATTACTGGAGGCAACATTGTTTGTTCTTCGCATTAGCAAAACTTTGTACGCGATCGCATAGGGTATTTTTCTTTTACTTCTTTGCGATCGCGAGGGTATTTCTGTGATCGCGATTCATTGATTTGCCCTGTGATTATAAAGTACTCTATCTCGGGGGGTTTCAGCCATTTTATCATATTTGGAGCTATGGAGCTCAGATTGAAGCAATTTTTGAAGCGATTTTCACCATATGGATTGAAGTATTCTACTCCGTTTTGCTTATATTCCACGAATCTATCTCTAATTTTTTTGCAATTGGTTGATGATTTCAAAAGAGAAATTGGGCATTTTTGTCTAAAGTTTCATAAAGTGAATTTTAAGATTTGAACATCGATTCCAAGTCAGATTTGAGCGAAACTAGTATGCTTGGACTCGTAATTGAATGAGTTATAAGATTTTATGAGTTTCATTAGGTTCCGAGGTGCGGGCCTGGGTTTGACTTTTTGATTCATTTTGGGCTTTTGGATAAAGATTTGACCTTTATCATTTGGAATTGTATCCTTTGGCATTATTTGATGTTCTTGAGTTGCTTTTGGCTAGTTTTGAGCCATTCGGAGGTCGGTACACGCGGGATGCCATTTTTGGAGTATCGTTTGGCTTGTTCGATATTGGATTTGGCTTGTTCGAGGTAAGTAACACTTCTAAACTTGGTGTTGAGGGTATCAACCCCCCTGAATGTACGTGTTATGTGTTGGTCTTGTGGTGATGCACATTCTAGGTGATGGACATGTGTGCGTGCACCTTGTGAATTTTTACTCGGTTGTGTATGTGGTACGGTGTAGTTACCTAATCTTGTTTTATCCATGAGGTCTCTACGTGCTAGAGTGATTGAGCTGTGATCCATGTTAGAAATCATGTTTAGGCTATATGCTTATTCTGTTGGGACCCATCGAGGTCATATTTGTTGTTGATTTATTTGCTTAAATTGCAGTTACATACTCAGTCATACTCATTCATTTGCATATCATATCTCAGTTTATGTTTCCATTCATTGATGCATAACATCATAATTATTGGGCCGATTTTCATGACATTGTGAGCCCGAGAAACTGGAGAGATTGATGACTGAGTGAGGACAATGGTCTGTTTGTGAGAGATATTGATGGGATCGGGCTGCACGTCGTAGCAGGAATTATTGATTCATGACGGGATCAGGCTGCAACCCGCAACAAGTATTATTGATTCATGCCATGGTAAGCTTATTATAGCGCTTGGGCTGGATCTGCCCCTCCGGAGTTTGCACACCCACAGCGAGCGCAGTTTCTATTGATTCTTTGGGCTGGATCTGCCCTGTACAATTCTGAGTGCAAGTGCGAGTGCGAGTGCCGAGAGCGAGTGCCGAGTGACTATGAGGGCTGAGTGACTGTGAGGACTAAGAGACTGGAAGGACTGAGTGAATTGATACTCTGAGAGTATGCATCTGGTTTTATCACTGTGTTGCATTGCGTTTGACATGCACGCCTGATATGCGGGCATAGTGATGCATTTTCCTCATGCTATACGGTATTATGTCATTCATGACTTCTGATACACCTTTACATGTAGGCATAGAAATGTATTTTCCTCATGCCATCTGATAATGAAACATTCACCTATTGAAAGTTTTGGGAAAAATCAAAGTTTTACAAACGTACTCATACTTTGGTGATTTAGGTAAAAGATTTGGATTTTACTGTTATACTTGAAAAGCATACCTATTTTTCGGAACTGTGAACAAGCTGAGCATTATATCTTTGAGTTATTACTTGTACTACTTTAGTTAAATTGTTATGAGTTATTCCTGGCTGTCGGTGTTGGACTCTGACTCTTGTCCAAGCTCATCACTACTTTCAACCTAAGGTTAGGTTTGTTATTAATTGAGTACATGAGGTCGGTTGTACTTATACTACACTTCTACACCTTGCGTGCAGATATTAGATGCTGATGTTGCTGTGTGTGGCGGGAGCTGGATTTGAAGATGTACTTGCGTTCCGGTCATAGCTGCCTCTTGATCTTGGTAGATTTAGAATTATTATTTGTTCATTTATATTTCAAATAGATGATGTATTTTAATTTCATACCAGCATTGTAAATTCTAAATCTTAGAAGCTCATGATATGTACTACCAATCCTTGGGAAATGTATAAAGTTTGTTATTTTATCATTCATTGGTCTCAATAAATCTCATTAAATTGGATTATTGTTAATTGGCTCACCTAGCTGGTTGGGTTAGGTGCTATCACGACTAGCTGGATTTTGGGTCGTGATAAGTTGGTATCAGAGCTCTAGGTTCATAGGTTCGACGTTGTCATGAGCAAGTATCTAGTAGAGTCTTCCAGATCGGTATGATGACGTCCATACCTATCTTTGAGAGGCTACATGGCATTTAGGATAAACTTCCTATCTTTATTTCTTTATCGTGTGGCATTGATTCAACTTGAAGCGTATTGCTTTGAATTCCTTCCACTTACTTATAAGCGTACGTGAGCGCTCGGTATCAGTTGTGCATCGACGGCTTATGATTCCATGGATGAGATGTGAGATGTGTTTTCTGTATGTGTGTGATAGGCTAGTCTAGAAGACTTAAGGCTGGGTTTTGGACCGCAGCTTAGGCTCGGTAGTTTTAGTTGTGTGAGTTCATGCTTTTAGGACTTATATGTGTCCGGTAATGTCCTTGTGAGTGGGATTTGTGGCTCGATGAGTGGTTGGATGGCTATATGATGAGTATGATGTGACTACAGGATATGTTAAGAAGGTTTGAATGTGACGAGAAGCGTTTGCTTGAGATGTAAAAAGGACTATTAGGTGCTTGATTTTTTTGTTTGTTTGATGCGACGTGTAGTCTCGAGTTGTGAGTGTGTTGAAGTGTCTTTCATGTTGCTTAATTGGGGAATGGAGTAGATTTTCATTTCTTGTTGATGAGTTCAGACTCGGGAGGATTAAGTGATTGCGTGGTAGTTGTGGCTATGAAAGGGTATAGAGAGATGTCAGTTTGAGGCTAAGCAGGTGGATTATCACCTGTGCGGTAATCTATGGATGTGTGATCTTTATGATGTTGTGTGGAGATGTATGATCCTTGTGATGTTGTGTGGAGGCTTTCTATTCTACTTGTGGGTATAGGTGTTGCAATTGAGTTTACATTGGTTGAGAAAGTTGACCTGACCGTCACGAGGATGAATGCAAGATCTGCATATGATTTGAGATATTAGATGGTTTGCGTTACACGATCTTATGAAGGATTTAGTTGAATCTCATTGCGGTATTATGGTAGTAATAGGGTATGGTTAATATGTTATCAGATATTTTATTCCATGGCTTTGAGCCAAGTGGGGGAGTCTTCTATCAACGATTTGATTGCATGGTTACGTTTTGTATAGGTTTTGGTCTGAGGCATACTTATGGTTCGGTTATGACTTGTAGAGGCTAGTTTGGAGGATGACTTAAGAAAGGAAATTTCTAGATGCATGGTATATTACACTTTATGGGTATATGGGAATCATGGAATGATTTGAATTTTTATTCGGAAGGGATGTAGTGCGCATGGAGTAGGAATTTACTCGGTTGCTTAGAGGTGTGGATTACTTCGTTAGGTATTGTCGTGCTGATGGGGCACAAGTCGTTCGGCCCTTTTGGGCGGCGCAATTGAGATTTGAGCGGAGTGGATGACCCTCCAGTTCAAGATTTATATATAGCAGTTGAGAATTCCGGACTCATATACGGCCAAAATCTGAGATTTGCATCGGATGGTGCCGAGACTTGTATCATTTCTATATAATTATGGATTCAACATTTTAGCATCAGGAAGGTGAAGGAAACGACTTTAGATTCATAGAAGGTCTCTTCAGAGTGGGTGTCTCAATTGTGGTACTTATGAGGTACTTAAGACGGAATACAACGACTTATCGGCCTTGAAGGTAATTCAAAAGGAACTCGGAGACATAGGACAACCTGGTAGTAGGTTGGATCAGTACAGTAATGGATATGATCGGTTCTTTGGGTACTTATGATGTGGTGAGTCTCTACGGGTGTTTTGTGGCAATACCCTTGGGTTTGGCGACCCGCGTGACTTGGTTGGTTTAGAGAGATTTAGTTCTGATGGTTGGGTTATGTGCAAATGGGTTTCGACGAGTTCTCGATGGTTGCTACCACGGTTTGAGATGGATATTTCCTACCGGTGTGAAGAGCATGTTGCATATTGTTATTTTCTCCTGGATGGAATCAATTAGAAGGTTTCTGACTGATTGGGTATGTATTTTGCTGGTAACTCGGAGTTGATTACGAGATTCTCGTACTTTTTATATGATGGCATAATAGATGCGGTGTGTTGTATAGGATTGAGATTTGCATGTATAAGGTCACAATTCAGTTTTGAAGGGAAGGTCATGAATTCTTAGGCAACATGGACGGTTTCGGATGACTAGATGAATGCTATTACTACTCGGTATTGCATGAGAAGGGTGTGCATTTCAGAAGGCGAACTGTGTTTTGACTTACGGATGCTTCATTAGTATTGCGGTACTCGCCTGATTGATCGATTGCTGATGTTCGAATTTTGCTACGTGGCATGGAGGAATTATAGAAGTATTTCTCATGGGGATGATTATGTCTGAAAGATGTTTTAGTCATTCGAGTGATGGAGTTGGGATCTGCTATGGTGATTCATACGTTCTAGGAATTTGGAGACTGGGAGTTCACAGAAGCAGATTGTTTTGGGGTTGCGGACTGTAAAGATATGGACAATGTTTTCTAGATGGTATTATGTGTTATGGTTAGGTTATTGCGAACTTTCGGAGGGTTATTTATCTATTTGTGGATGACAAAAGTTGATTTGGGGCCCATTCATAGGCCCAATGATAATGTGTATTCGACATCGGGTCGGATTGGTTGTTTCCGTACTGATATTTTTGAGGGATGTGCCATTCGGTTAGAGTTGAGCTTATTCGTGTTCTAATATGATCTATGTATTACTCCTCTATGCTACGAGGGGTTGTGACTTGTTGGTTATATGCACACATGGTGTGGTTCCATTTGGGCCTTAGAGTGGAATTCGAGAAGGATGGTGATTGGGGGTGAGGAATGGTTGATTTCGCCTATTGTTTCCTTCTTCATGGTTATGCCAATGCACTTTGTGTACTTGATGTCAACTTGCGCATGGTTGTTGATTTGGAGCATTGTGGCTTGAGGTACTTCATATGGACCAGTGTTTGGATGGGGTCACGCATTGCAGCGAAATTATGTTGAGATATGATCCTTGTGTTAGATTAGTTTGGTTCTACCATGTAGGATGGGTTCATAGCATTGCGGTTGTGCTGGTATTTGTTGAGTTTGCGGGACAGTCCTCTCATTTAAGTCATTTCCTATTTTTGGGTGCATGTGAATTGTTGCGTATTGGTGCACGGATTGCACGGTTAGTGGCTTTGGGTTAAATTAGTGTGGCATGTCAGCAGGGCGGTTATATTTGATAAGATAAGGTCGCCGGACCTAGATTGGGTGCTATTGGATTTAATTGCGGTACATTTGGAAGGATAGTGCCGCTGAACAGCTTAGAAATTTTCTATAGTTCTTGTCGATGGAGAGGGAGCTCCATGACTTGTTGATCTAATAAGTGATTATGAGTTTTTGCGTGTTTCTTTCATCATCGGCATTGTACGAAGGCTTTCGAACGAGGTTTTATTTGATATGAGGTTCATTACCAATATTGAGTGTGTTTTTAGCAGCTACTGTGGCCAAAAGTTATTGTTGTAGATGTCTGGGTTATGTGGTAGATCATGTGATTACATCTTGGGCTATGGTTATGGTTTAATGCAGCTTGTTCAGACTTATACAATGTGTAGATGCGAAACTGGGGTCTTGTAAGGAATTCTGGATGTTGAAAATTGGATTCTAAGGTTATGGGCTAAGGTGGAATTAAGTCTTCAGTCAGGTTGTGTCATCAGGCTTATATGGATTAGGGTGATAGGGGATCACCCTCGGGTATGCGCATGGTAAGGTTACACGGCGATTTGATGTCTTTGGAACGACTCTTGGCACGTTTGAGGACGAACGTATGTTTAAGTGGGGGTGGATGTAACGACCCGGTCGGTCGTTTTGAGCATTTGCACTTCGCTCAGTAGTTTGAGGACATGAGTAGCACCACCCAACCGGTCGTTTTGAGAATTTGCACTTCGCTCGGTAGTTTGAGGGCATGAGTAGCTCCGTACGATGTATTATTACTTGTGTGAATCATCAGATTAGGTTTTCAGGTTATTCGGAATTGATTTGGAAAAATGAATTTCATGATTAAAGCTTTAAGTTGGAAGAGTTGACCAAGTTTGAAATTTTAGTATTTGAACTCAGATTGGAGTTTTGATGGTCCCGTTAGGTTTTGATAGTGATTTTGGACTTGGGCGTATGCCTGGATTTGCGTTTGGATATTTCTAGAAGGATTGTTCACTAATTGGCGAAAGTTGGAAATTTGAAAGGTTAAAAAGTTCATAAGTTTGACCTAGAGTTGACTTTGATGATATCGGGTTCGGATTATGTGTCCAAGAATTGGAATAGCTTCGTTATGTCATTTGGGACTTGTGTGCAAAATTTGAGTTCATTCCGGGCTGATATGATATGTTTTGGCGCGAGTTTTGGAAGTTGAAAGTTGAAAGTTCATTTAAGTTCAAATTGAGGTGTGATTTGTCGTTTCAGTTTTGTTATGTGTGATTTGAGGCCTCGAGTAGGTTTGTATTATGTTATGGGAGGATAATTTAACCTTCATTTTGGCCTTGCTTGTTCAGCTGAGCATCTGGTTTTCTTGTCCGCGATCATAGAGAACAGCTCGCGATCACGTAGAGTAAATCTAGGGTTAGTTACTTTCTTCATCGTAGTCGCGTTTGGGTGACTGCATTCACGTAAGGCTGTGTGGGTTACTGTCTGTGTTCGCGTATGAGGATATGTGGTCACGTAGTGTTGAGATTGGGCAACTGGGAGCTGGAACATCTTCAACGCGTTCGCGCAATATTGGATGCATTCGCGAAGCTTGGACGCCTTTGTGCTTCGTGTTCGCATGAGTATATTTGCGATCGCGTAGTGTAATGCAGGAAGCAGTGTTGTTTGTTCTTCGCATTAGCGAAGCTTTATACGCGATCGCATAGGGTATTTTTTGTTGCAGTGTTTTTCCTTCTTCGCGATCACGAGGGTATTTCCGCGATCGCGATTCATTGATTTGCCTAGTGATTATAAAGTACTTTATTTCAGGGGTTTAGGCTATTTATCATATTTGGAGCTATGGAGCTCGGGATGAGGCGATTGTTGAAGCAATTTCACCATATGGACTGGGGTAAGTGTTCTCTACTCGGTTTTATTTATATTCCATGAATCTTTCTCTACTCGGTTTTGTTTATATTCCATGAATCTATCTTCATTTTTGGCAATTGGTTGATGATTTCAAAAGAGAAATTGGAGGTTTTTGTCTAAAGTTTCATAGAGTGAATTTTTGACTTTTTGGTTGATTTTTTTGGCTTTTGATTAAAGGTTGGACCTTTATCATTTGGAATTGTTTCCTTTGGCATTATTTGATTTTCTTGAGTTGCTTTTGGCTTGTTTTGAGTCGTTCGGAGTACGTGCGGGATGGCATTTTTGGAGTATCGTTTGGCTTGCTCGGTTTGGATTTGGCTTGTTCAAGGTAAGTAACACTTTTAAACATGGTGCTGAGGGTATCAACTCCCTGAATATATGTGTTATGTGTTGGTGTTATGGTGACGCACATGCTAGGTGACGAGCGTGTGGGCGTGCACCGTGTGAATTTTGGCTCGGTTGTTTCTGTGGTATGGTGTAGTTACCTGATCCTACGTGCTAGAGTGATTGAGATGTGATCCATGTATGAAATCATGTTTAGGCTATATGCTTATTCTGTTGGGACCCATCAAGGTCATATATGCTTTTGAGTTATTTTCTTAAATTGCAGTTACATACTCGGTCATACTCATTCATTTGCTTATCAAATCTCAGTTTCTATTGCCATTCATTGATACATCATATCATCATTTTTAGGCTGATTTTCATGACATTGTGAGCCTGAAAGACTGGAGAGATTGATGACTGAGTGAGGCCGAGGGCCTGTTTGTGAGTGATATTGATGTTATCGGGTTGCATGCCGCAACGGGCATTATTGATTCATGATGGGATTAGGCTCGCACGCCGCAGTAGGTATTATTGATTCATGCCATGATTGGCTTATTATAGTGCTTGGGTTGGATTTGCCCCTCCCGAGTTTGCACACAGCGCAATTGCTATTGATTCTTTGGGCTAGATCTGCCCTGGGTTGGATATATATTGTACAGTGCCAGTGCCAGTGCGAGTACTGAGCACGAGTTCCGAGAGCGAGTGACGAGTGATTGGAAGGATTGAGTGACTATGATGACTTAGGGATTGTGAGGAATGAGTGACTGTGAGGACTGATTGACTGGGAGGACTAAGTGAATTGATACTATGAGAGTATGCATATGGTTTATCATTGTGTTGCATTGCAATTCACATGCACGCCTAACATGCATGCATAGTGATGCATTTTCCTCATGCTGTATGGTATCATGTCATTCATGACTTCTAATACACCTTGACATGTAGGCATAGAGATGTTTTTTCCTCATGCCATCTGATAATGAGATATTTACCTGTTGAAAGGTTTGGGAAAAATCACAGTTTTGCAAACTTACTCATACTTTGGTCATTTCGGTAGAAGATTTGGGTTTTACTGTTATACTTGAAAAGTATGCCTATTTTCCGGAACTGTGAACGAGCTGAGCATTATATCTTTGAGTTATTACTTGTACCACTTTAGGTATATTGCTATGAGTTGTTCCTAGCTGTCGGTGTTGGACTTTGACCCTTGTCCAAGCTCGTTACTTCTTTCAGCCTAAGGTTAGGTTTGTTACTTATTGAGTACATGGGGCCGGTTGTACTCATACTACACTTCCGCATCTTCAATACAGATGTTGGATGTTGATATTGCTGTGCATGGCACGAGCTGGATTTTAAGATGTATATGCGTTTCGGTCATAATTGCCTCTTGATCTTGGTAGCTTTAGAATTATAATCTGTTCATGTAAATTTCAAACAAATGATATATTTTATTTCATATCAGCTTTGTAAATTCTAAATCGTAGAAGCTCGTGATTTGTACTACCAGTCCTTGGGAAATGTATAAAGGTTCAGTTATTTTATCATTCATTTGTCTCAATAAATCTCATTAAATTAGATAGTTGTTAATTCGCTTACCTAGCGGGTTGGTTAGGTGCCATCACGACTAGTTAGATTTTGGGTCGTGACACTGGCACTTAAACCTGTAGGGAAGAATGAGTGTGAGTGGTTAGGGTTATTTGGGATTAGAGTTTAGTTTCTGGTTGGGTTACTCTCCCTGACACAAGCACTGCCCTGGGCCTTGAGACCCTTAGGAACTTTGAAGTGTCAGGGATCCAAAGAGTGCCTTGGTCTTGAATGGAATTCCACCGGTAGCCTCTAATCTATTGACATTTATTACTCCCTTTACATTTAGTTTTTAATGACAACAAAAAGTTTCAATGTGAATAATTGTGCCATATGTGACTCCGCATTAGTATAATTTTCATATTTTATTTATTAACTGTTTAATTCAACTTAAGCCCATGTTAATTTATTTCATACATAACTATGTATATCGAATAGTGTATCTAATGAATAATATATCGAATAGTATTACCATTGGGCCTACCGAGTTCCTAAAGAGCTCAGGCCCAAATCTTGTACTTGTGCATTTGGAAGTCTGAAGTTTGTTGATGTCCGTTCCTGCTATTTGCCGGGCCTACCTTTTTTCAGACCCAAACTAGAGTACATCCTTTCCCTTGCTGCTTTATTTATATTTTACTATCCTTATTTCTCACATGTATATGACACTACACTTATCATATCTGATTGAATGCTTTACTTTATCTCTTGAATCATATAAGCAACCTAGGCAAGCCTTAAAGAACATAAGATTAAAAGAAACATTAGACTTAGTGGTAGATAATCTTAATTCGTTAATCATATATGCTATTAACCTCCTATGCTTTTACTAACATTTTTATGAAGTCTTCTGGGATCAAAACAGCTTTAGCATAGGGCGATAATTTTCTTTTTTCAAAAACCGAAAATGGAATCTGAAATTGGTCTTCTAAACTACACTTTTTCTACAAAATCAAGCAACTGACATGGCCTAGTTAAAATGGGCTTCCAACGGTTTTATATAAAGTAAAAACGAGATTTGAAAGCGAAGGTACCTCTTAGACTCACTCCCTTACAACACCCTTATTCCACTAGAGTTACATAAGGAGCCCTGATTCTTTTAATGCAACTTGTTTTATAGCTTAGCCCCATCTTACAAGTTTATAGACACAAACACTATATACCATGCTTTAAACTCGTTCAACCATTATCTTCAAGACTTTTTGTAAACTTATATTCTTCTTAAAAACTACACGTCATCCTTTCAAATATCAAGTTCTAAATTAGATATATATATATAGTAGGCCGTACCCTTCAAAATTATTTAAGCAGAGTATAGAAAACTAATCCTTTACACCTATTCTAAATCCTATGGAGCTACGTCATGTAGATTTTAAGGGCTGCCTAACACCTTCCCTTTAGAAGAACAAGAACCCTTACCCAAAATCTCACCGGTTAGCACACTAATAACGAAATGACTTTAGTAATTAAATAGGTACCTTAGTACACCTTTAAATATTAGGTGGCCGACTCTCTTTTTATCATCAACGGGGAAAGGATGATTGATTTCTGTCTGGATGTGTTGTACAGTTTCAGAATGTGGATGCGATGGTGGAACTTCTAGTTGTGCATTTGTGAAGTGAAGTAGGTTCTTATGTCTTGTTGACGAGTTCAAACTCGGGATGATTTACTGATTGCATAGTGGTGACCATGATATGGCGTAGAGAGATGCCAGTTTGAGGCTAAACAGGTGGGTTATCTCTTGCAGGATGGTCTGAAGTCGTGTGATCCTTATGATGTTTCTGTGGAGAGTTTCTTCTCTACCAGTGGGATTACATGTGCTACAATTTGAGTTAGGATTTTGAGGAAGTTCGCACGACGGTCACGAGGTTGATTATGCGCTTAGCAGATTATTTGAGGTATCTTATGACTAGTGCTACATGGACTTATGAATGATTTAGTTGAATTACATTGCAAATCATGGCAATTTGGAGTAAGAGTATTGTGGGTTATCTGATGTTATGTCCTATGGCTTCGATCCTGGTGGGAGAGTCTGTTATCGACGACCTTTATGGTCATGTGTTGTAACAGTCTGGGTCTATGGCATATTTTTGGATCAGTTGTGACTTGGATGAGGCTGACTTCGAGGATGGTGCGGGGATGGAAATTGCTGAATGCATCATGTACTATACTTTACAAGCATATGGAAATCTTGGAATGGTCCGGGTTCGCTATTCATGGTGGATGTAGTGTTTGGGGAATAGGGATTCACTTAGTTGCTTGTAGGTAGGGTAACAACTTTAGGCGCTTGTGTGTTAACGGAGCGCAAGTCATTTGACAGTGCACTGGAGATAAGAGCATAGTGGATGACTCTCGAGAAGGTTCTAATGAGTTCAAGATTCATATATGGTATTTGAGGATTCACGGATTTGTATATGGCAACGATCTGAGATTGCATTGGATGGTGCAGATACTCACGGTAATTCAATGCCATTAGTGATTCTACATTTTTGTATCATAGAGGCTAACGAAACAACTTTTTCAAATTAACAGAAGGTCTATTCAGAGTGGGTATCTCGGTTGCGGTACTATTGGGTGCTTAGGAGGGAATATAGCCTTAAGACGACGTTGTTTACTTCTAGGATCTCTTAGGGGTAAGCTTTGATTAGTACTATAGTGTTACTGGCAAGAAGGACTGTTAACATAAAGTCAAGTCGAGGGAACTCGAAGAAATCGGTCAGCTTGGTAGTGGTTGGGGTCAGCATAACACTAGAAAGGATCGGTTCTTTCAGTTTTGTGAGGCTTTACAGGTGGTTTGTGGCAATACTCTTGGGATTTAGTCCTAATGGCTTGGCTATGTGCCAATGGGTTTCGAAGAGTTTTCGATGGTTTTGACCCCGACTTGGGACATATGTTTTCTATAGGTATGCGTAGTATGTTGTGTGTTGTGATTTTCACTCATGGATGGGGTAAATTGGAAGTTTTCTGGCTGATGGAGTGACTATCCTACTTGTGATTCAGAAATATAATGGGGTTCTTGTGTTTTCATATGATGGCGTGATGGATGCGGTGCGACGTATGGGACTGAGGTTTGCATGTACAAGGCTGCGATTCTGCTTTGAAGGGAAGGTGATGAGTTCTAGACAGCATAAACTATTTTAGATGTTTAGAAGAATGTCAGAACTATCAGGTATCAGCTATGAAGGTTGTGCAGTTCAAAAGGCGCAACGTGTTTTGACTTGCGGATGCTTGACTAGTATTATGGTAAACGCCGAGTTGTTGACTGTCGATGTTCAGATTTTTCTATGTGGCATGAAAGACTCATGGGAGTGTTTCTCGTGAGATGATTAAGTATAAGAGATGTGTCAATTATTTGAGTAGTGGATTTGTGATCGGATATGGATATTCTTGTACTCTTGGGATTTGGAGACTGGGAGTTTTTAGAGGTAGATTGTTCCTTTGTTGCGGATTGAGAAAATATGGCCAGAGTTAGACAACTGATGGCATGTGCTACAGGTATGTTACTACGGACTTTTGGAAGGATATTTACGTATTTTGGATGATTGGAACTGATTTGGGGGGCCATTATTAGGCCTAATGAGGATGTGTACTCTATATCGGATCAGACTGCTTACTTGGCACAACTATTGTTAAGGGGTGTGTCATCGACTTTAGTTGATCTTATTCATGTTCTTATATGATCCATGTGTTTCTCTCCTATTCTACGATATGATGTGCTATTGTTGACTATCTAATCACATGATGCGGTTCTGTTTGGACTTTGTGGCAAAATTCGAGCAGGGTGGCTCTTGCCTTGGTTATGGTCTTCCTATCTGTGGCATATTGTGCTATCCGTTTCTCCATGGTTATAGTCATGCTATTGGCACGTTTGCTATTGATACAAAAGTGTTTGTTGATTGTGAGCACTATGATTCGATGGGTATTCCATGTAGATCAGTATGTTGGATCGGGCTACATGATGCAACATAGTGGTGTTTGGATATCATCCTTTGTGTTTATCTCGTGTGTTTTGCTTCTCCTTATTGAAATGGGTTCATAGGTTGAGCTTGCCGGACGGTTCTTCCATTTGATTCTCCTTTCATCATTGGTCACATTTAAGTTGTTGCTTGTTTGGTGCTGGGATTGCCTGGTTTGGTCTAGGAGGTATTGGTGTGGCATGTCGGTCGAGCAACTTGTACTGGATGAAATGAGGCTGGTGGACCTAGAGTGAGTATTATTGGATTTGAATAAGGTATGTTTAGAAGAATAATGTTATTAGTCAGCTCAAAATTTGGCTATGCTTCTTGGTGTGCGAGAGAGCTCACGACTTGTTGATCTGGTAAGTGGTTATGAGTTTCTACATGTTTCTTTCGTTGTTGGCAGTGTACGAAGGTTAAGAATAAGGTTTATTTGATATGACGTATGTCACTTGTATCGGGTTTGTTAAGGAGCAGCTATTGCGGTCAAAAGTTATTGCTAGGAGTATCTAATTTATGTGGTTTATCCGGTGAAATTTTCTTGAAATATGGTTATGGCTTGATACAACTTGTTCAGACTTATACATTATATAGATGCGAGAATCGTGTCTTATAACGAATTTCAGATGTTGGAGATTAGGTTCCAAGGTTTATGGACTAAGGTTGAGGTAAAGATCTTTAGTTAGGTTGTGTAGTCAGACTTATATAGATTAGGGTGATGTGGGATCACTCATGGATATTTGTATGGTGAGTTTATACAGTGATCTGATGGCTTTGGAACGACTCTTGGCACATTCGAGGACGAACGTATGTCTAGGGGGGGGGGAATGTAATGACCCCGACTAGTCATTTTGAGCATTTACATTTCCTTTCGGTGGTTTGAGGTCGTGAGTAGAGTCATATGACGTATTATGACTTGCGTGTATGGTTGGTTTTGGTTTTCAAGTGGCTGGGAATTTATTTGGAAGAATGATTCTCAATGTAGACGCTTTAAGTTGGAAGAGTTAATCAAGTTTGACTTTTGTGTAATTAACCTCAAATCGGAGTTTTGATTGTTTCATTTGGTCCTGGTGGTGATATTGGACTTGGGCGTGTGCCCGGATTTCTATTTGGATGTTCCTAGAAGGGTTTGGATCTATTTACTGAAACATGGCAATTTGAAGGTTTTGAAAGCTCATAGGTTTGACTAGGAGAAAAATTCAATGTTATCGGGTTTGGATTGTGGTTCTAAGAGTTGGAGTAGGTCCAAATCCGACCTCAATTTGGGGTCTAAATCTCAATTTTATAAATTCCCTAAGTTCAAACCAAAATCCCAAATACTTTGAAATTAATAGATTTCATGTTAAAATTCATGAAAATGTTGTTGAAATTGATTGAAAGCTAGTTAAAGATGCGTACCAATAAATTTTGGAAGAAATTCACCTTCAACATTACATCTACGGAGTTTGGAGTTGCAAAATATTTTAAAAAGAGCTAAGTCCAGAAATTTCCCTCTTTTCCCCAATTGCAGATATCGTAATTGCAAGTCCTTGTTCGCAATTGTGACATCAGCAAATGAGTACAACTGATCGCAAATTAGATCAGTGCCTCAGCTCTTTTGTTGTTGAAAATGCGATATCATGATTCCAAGTGCGAACAGGGGGATCATCGCAACTACGGAATGGGCTTCGCTAAAGCGAAGCTGTCCCAAGTTCTCCAGGGTCACAAATACGATCACAACTCCTCGATTGCGAAAATCTACCCTATCGCAAAAGCGAACCTAACTTCGCAAATACAATACTAATTAAGTAATACTGACAATGTACAAGTTATTTACAAAATCAGTGTATAAAATTCTACTTTGCTCAAACTTCACCAAGCTTTTGGTTTGAGCGAATTCACCACTAATTACTTACTTCTTGAAGTGGAAGGTAATGCTATGACAGTGACTTCCAATATAATATGTGGCCTAAAGCAAAACTTGAAAGACACCCTAAGTAATTTTAGTGAATTTTTTATACATTTTATTTGATATCTATTCTTATAGCTTCTTAAACGCAAGGAAAATAATTATATTTGGATAATTAATTTATTTTCACTTAACAATATGGTCAGTACATGTAATCTCTTGAAACATTGTTGATTTTAAGTTAGATCTTACTGATTTTAGTCAACAAACTTTTTTCATTTGAGAGAACTGTTAGAAAAATATTAAATTTATTCTATAAGCAACAGACACATTTAAAAAATATAATTAAATCTTCGCATATGCAAATTAGAGTATCATCTTTTACTTGTTCAATTTTCATATCACTTTTAATTCCAAAAATTGGTAAAACCTTCAATTTCAAAGATCATTACGCTTTAAAAAATATTCAAGGTTAATAGCTTGTTAGATCAAGATTCTCCAAGGGCAAACCCCC
>MCJB01020736.1:83693-174045 GCA_002018475.1 Nicotiana obtusifolia
AAAAAAAAAAAAGTAAATTTTTTAAGAAGGTGATGCGTTTGGCCAAGCATTTAGGAAGAAACATGTTATAAGACATTATATTTTCTAATCTAATCGTTTAATAATCTAGTTAGCTTGAGTTTGAAAATATTTAAAAAGACATTCAATGAATTGAAAAAAATCTTACAACACCAAAGTTATATTCAAGAATGATTCAAGTTCAAATGCACTAGAAAAAATTAAGATAGAGAGTAGCTACAAATTTTATTGCCTTCTATTTTCAACTGTAATTATATTATGTATTTTAAAATATTACATAGTATAAACTTTGAAATTTTGGACGTAGTGGTTGATAAATAATTGAAAATATTTAATTGCAAAAAAATATTTTTCACTAACAATAAATATATAATTTTTTATATTAAATATATAATTAATTTTGGGACCTTAAATTTTTGGGGACTAAAGGCTTCAGGGTTGAGCAGCCCTTGTGCTATGACAGTACTGTATTACGGGGGCTTGCAGTATATAGGGGTGATTATTTCTGGGAAATTTATGTTTCCATGTTGAGCCACCCTTGTGCTATGACACTACTGCATTATCTATTGCGGCGTGCAAACCTATCCCAATATCAATTCAACATCTATTGAGCGTGCAGACCGATCCCAATATCATATCAATATCTGTCCCACCGTGTAACCCGATCGCATTATTAATTCATTTCTCATACTGTTGCGGTGCGCAAACCATTCCCAATATCAACATATTAACATAAATAATTCAACATAACAAACCCCGTAATCTCAACACAAAAGGTATTAAAGCGTATAAAACATCAAGGAACTGCTAATACAAACAGAGAACAAGCAATATCTCATATTCACAAACCTAGACAGTTCATTAACGCGAGAATAGCCAAGGGACTGACACAATCGGATATAATATAACAAAGTGTAACAAGTAACGTAGAGACGATAAAGGAAAGTAAAGGCATGAAACAGTGAAAATATACAATAATTACAGGTAGGAACATCTTGCACGTATGCTGATATTGATCATGGAATGAATAAATCAAAACAGGTAACAACCAAATGACAATTAACAAATTAGGCATGAGTGGCAAGCAAGGATATGTAGCAATCAAAATATATAATGAGATATAAGATGGAATAAATGATGACAGAAAGCTAAATAGTCCAATATGCATGCTTTAACCCATGACAGCACATATATACTCGTCACCTCGCATATACGTCGTCCCCACACATAACTCACGTTGCAAATGGACCAAGAAGTCCTAATTTCCTCAAGTCATGGATAAACTTGACACTTTCCTCTTTCTGCAACCAAATCAACAATCAATCACGAATTTTCTTTTCGAACAAGCCTCCAAAACAATCGAATCTAGCAAATTATTCATCAAACAATCCAAAAAAGATTTTAGAAACTACTCACGAATGAAAAAGATTTAATCTTTAGTTAAATTAAAAAAAGTCAAGATGTGTCAACCCCGAGCCCCCTTGGTCAAAATCAAAAATTCGGACCAAATCCCTATTATCCATTCAGCTTCAAGCCCGGTTATGTGATTTGTTTCAATATCCTACTTCAAATCCCTAAATTCTACCCTAAACCCCTAACTTCTACCTTGAAATTCATAGATTTGATGTTAACAATTCATGAAATGCAGTTGAAATTGATTGAAACTAGTTAAAGGTGCTTATCAATGAATTTGGGAAGAAAAAGCTCTTGAAAAATCACCTCTAGAGTGTTTAGGATTGAAAAATGGTGTAAAATGAGCTGAGTCCCGACTTTTTTATTTTTTACCCACCTATAGGAATCGCAATTGCAAATGCTTGTTCGCAATTACAACAATCTCAAATGCGAAACACTCGTTGCAAATGCGAAACACTCAACGCAAAGGCGAAAAGTTCCCCCAGCCCACAAAAGTCGCAAATGCGACAAAAACCGCTCATTTGCGAGACCCCTTTGCATCTCAAATGCGGTCAAAGATTCGCAATTGCGAATCTCACTAGTTCTAGTGCCTAGTCTCAAATGCGATCAAGACATAGCAAAAGCGACCCTCGGCTGCCCACAATTGTGTAAACTTCTTCGCAAATGCAATGTTGCCCTGCCCAGCCTTTTATCACAAATGTGAGCTCGACTTCGCAAAACTGTAATTCGCATTTGCGAACAGGTCCTTGCAAATGTGACACTGTCACGACCCAAAAATCCCACCTTTAGGATCGTGATGACACCTATTCTCGAAGACTAGATAAGCCAAATACATGCTAAGAATTTAATAGAAATAAATAACTTAGCTATTAACTTAAACTGATAAATAATGTAATAAAGCTGAAACTGATCAATAGTCATACATTCCTAAAACCGGTAGTACGTAGTCATAAACTCTACCGAGTACACTAAAAATCTGTAAATACAACACTATTCTAGAATTAAAATAAGGTGGTGGTAATGAAAGACAACAGAAGGTCACTCCGAGGCCGGCGAGCGAAATGGCTGATATACCTTGAAGTTTCCTCAGCAACTCAAACACAACTAGCTAACATCCGGCAAGCTTCGAGGTACCTGCATCTGCCCAAAAACGTACAGAAGCAATGTATGAGTATACCACAATGGTAACCAGTAAGTATCAAGACTAACCTCGACGGAGTAATGATGAAGTATAAGTCAAGACACTCATTAGACACAAAACCAATGCAAAATATCAAAATAAAGCTAACAACGGAAAGAATATTAATATAAAGCTAACAATGAAAAGTAAAAGAAATAATTGGAAACAAAGAGTAAACATGTAATAAACAGCAAAATAATCAAAACACAATAAACATACAAGTGAAATCGATTAGGAAAAATAAATGACAGTCTAAATAATCAAGTCGTTCTAACATAAGGTTTACAACAAGAATCACCACGAGGTACCGCACCTCTTAATCACAAACAACAAGTCACAAATCACAAATCTTCCATATAACGCTGTGTGAGCCTTACATTAATTTTAAAAATATTTTTCCTGTAATAGCTTCACGCACTTTAGCCCCCTTATCTCACTGTGTGTGCTTCAAATTAAGTAAGTTCCCTTACTAGAAACGTGGGCATAAATCCCCTTATGTCATAGCATTCGCATCAATAACACCACTCTTATGCCGCTGCATGCACATCTCATCACAACACAATAATCATCTCGTACCATATGTGCCCATATGATATTGCCAAAACAACAACACCAATATCACAACGATATATAGCCCACGGCTCAACAACAATGTGTACAAGAATTTCTACAATAACACAATGAAAGGGGAGAATAACTCAACAATGAAAGATATTCAATGTAACAACAACTTCAATTCAATGTATGTAAATAACCTAAGAGTCTAAACCGGTCAATTAATACAATAAACCCGTGCACGCACTGGTCACCTCATGTACACATCTTTCACATAATTCAAATAATCCAATTAGACCAAATCCTACGGGAGAATTCCCCCACACAATGTTAGGCAAGATATTTACCTTAATTAGGCCAAATCAACACTCAAAAATAGATTTTCCTTTAAAATTCGCCTCCACGGCTCAAAACTAACAAAAAATGACTTAATATCATCAAATTATGCAAGAGAAATCAATTTTGATCATTAAAGTTAAAATCTTTACAAAATTTTCCAAAAGTCAAACCCGGGGTCGCTCGGTCACAACCCAAGTCCAAGGATAGATCTCTACTATCCATAACCCTCCGAGTCCATATATGCATTCTATTTATAAATTCGAGTCCAATTCAACTCTCAAATCTCACATTTTTATTTTTTGAGATATAGTCAAAATTTCACAAATATTCTCTTCAAATTCCATGGATTAGATGTTAAAACTCTTAAATAATCATCTAACATAATTTGAATTGGATTAAATCACTTATCCAATAGCTGTATATGAAAATCTCTCCTTAAAATCGCCTTGCATCGAGTCTAGGGTTCTAAAATGTGATAAATGAAGGTAAGTCTCGAAATCCCATTATTTTGTTCAGCTGTAGGTCTCGCAAATCCGAACTAGGGTTCACACATGCGAATCCCGCAAATGCGGAAAATCCATCACAAAAGCGACACCTTGAGAACCAAGGGAATGTCACAAATGGGACATTGACTTCGCATTTGCAAAGTCAGCCCCTTCGCAAAAGCGGCTAAATGGTCGTAAATGCCAGATGCCCCATCCTAGGTCCCATTCTCATTCACGAGGCTGGCTTCGCAAATGCAAAACCTACCAGTCCACTAACCCCTTCGCAAATGTGATGAAAATTTTGCGAAAGTCATGACTGCTAATGCGAACTAGTCTCGCATTTGCGGTAACTGCAGCACTAGCACACCAGTTGCTGAGAAACAAGCCAAAAACCAATGCGAAACATGTCCAAAACTAACCCGAGCCGGCAGGGGCTCCACACCAAATATCCACAAAAGTCTAAAAATATCATACGAACTTGCTCGCATGATCAAATCACCAAAATAATATCTAGAATCACGAGTCTGACACCAAAATACATAAAAAATTACAATCAACTCAATAATCGCTAGAAACACAACCATGCGTCTGATTCCAATCAAACCAACTCGCAATGAAACCAAATTTTGCAGACAAGTTCCAAATGATAAAACGGAGCTATTCCAAGTCCCGAAACAAAAATCTGAACCAGATAGCCATAAAGTCAACTTACGGTCAAACATAGGATATTTCTAAATATTCAAATTACCAACTTTTGGCTAACAAGCCAAATCATCCTAAACCTCCAGCTACAATTTCGACATACGCCTAAGTCGAAAATCACTATACGAACCTATTGGATCTATCAAAATATCGTCGGGGGCCATTTTTACAAAAGTCAAACCTCGGTCAACTTTCCAACTTAAGTTTCTAAACCAAGAACCAAAGGATCCAAATCATTCCAAAACCTCCTCGAAATGATACCAACCATCCCCGCAAGTCATAAACTACTAATACGCATACGAGAATCTTCAAAAGGTGGAAACGGGGCTCAAATACGCAAAACAACCAGTCGGGTCGATATGTTCTCCCTCTATTAATCAAATGTTCGTCTTCGAACGATTATAGAGACATACCTAAAGCGACAAAAAGGTGAGAATAATGGCTACACATATCATGCTCAGTATCCAAAGTTGCCTCATTTACTAGTCGACCTCTTCACTGAACCTTCAATGAAGCAATGTTCTTTGACCGCAACTTCCGGATCTGCCTGTTCAATATAGCCACTGGCTGCTCAACATAGGTCAAATCCTTGTTCAACTAGGCTAAGCAGAAATCTAATACATGAGAAGGATCACCATAGTACTTCCGGATCATGGAAACATGAAACACCGGGTGAACGCCCGATAAGCAGGTGGCAATGCAAGTCTATAGGCCACCTCATCCACTCTCTTAAGAATCTCAAAAGGACCAATATACCGAGGGCTCAACTTTCTCTTATTCCCGAACCTTATCACACCCTTCATGGGTGAAACTCTGAGTAGGACCCTCTCACCTATCATAAATGCCACATCATGATCCCTCCGATCAGCATAACTCTTCTGCCTAGACTGTGTTCTATGAAGCCGCTCCTGAATCAACTTCCTTCTCCAAAGCATCACAAACCAAATTAGTGCCCAAACACCTAGCCTCCCCAGGCTCAAATCGACCAATTGGAGAATGACATCGTTCGTATATAAGGCCTTATAAAGAGCCATTTGAATGCTCAACTGATACTTGTTGCTGTAGGTGAACTCTGAAAGCGGTAGAAACTAATCCCATGAACCCATAAAATTAATAACACAAGCACGTAACATGTCCTCGAAGATCTAAATAGTATGGTCGGACTGTCCGTCTATCTGAGGATGAAATGTTGTGCTCAGCTCGACTTGGGTGCCCAACTCTCACTGCATTGCTCTTCAGAAATGCGATATGAACTGTGTGCCTCAATTCGACATAATGGACACCGTCACACCATCAAGAAAAACAATCTCACGAAGATAAATCCAAGCCAGCTGCTCTGAAGTGTAAGTAGTCATGACTGGAATGAAGTGTGGTGACTTGGTCAGTCTTTCCACAATTACCCACACATCGTCGAATCTCCTCAAGGTCCGTGAGAGTCCAACTACAAAATCCATAGTGATACGCTCCCACTCCCTTTCCGAAATATCAAGTCTCTAAAGAAAACCACCTGATCTCCGATGCTCGTACTTCACTTACTGACAATTAAACACCGAGCCACCTACTCCACAATATGTTTTCTAATTCTTCTACACCAATAGCGCTACCTCAAGTCGTGGTACATCTTCGCGCCACCCGGATGAATGGAATACCGCAAACTATGGGCCTCCTATAGTATTAACTCATGCAACCCATCCACATTCGGTACACAAATCTGACCCTGCTTCCTCAACAACCCATCATCACCAATACTCACCTCATTGGCATTATCGTGTTGCATCATGTCCTTCTGAACAAGCAAGTGGGATCATCATACTGACGCACCCTGATGCACTCAAAATAAAGAAGACTGTGAAACCATGCAAGAAAGAACCCGGCTAGGCTCCAAAATATCCAACCTCAAAAACCTAATGGCCAAAGCCAGAACCTCCAAAGCTAATGTCCTCTCCCCAACCGGAATAAAAGCAAGACTACTCATGCTCTCGGCCTTCCTATTCAAAGCATCGCCCATCACATTAGCCTTCCTGAGATGATAAAGAATGGTGATATCATAGTCCTGTAGTAGCTCTAACCACAGAGGTTGTCTCAAGTTCAAATCCAATTGCTTAAAGAAGTGTTGTAGACTCTGTGATATGTGAATGTCTCACAAGACAGGCCGTAGAGATAGTGCCTCCAAATCTTTAGTGCGTGAACAATGGATGCCAACTCTAAATCATGTATTGGGTAGTTCTTTTGATGGGGCTTTAACTGATGCGAAGCATAAACAATCACTCTAGCCTCCTACATCAATACACACCCAATGCCAATCCGCAAAGCATCACAATAACTCGTATAAGAACCCGATCATGAAGGCAAAACAAGAACTAGAGTTGTAGTCAAAGCAATCTTGAGCTTTTAAAAGCTGTCCTCACACTTTTCAGACCACCTAAATTGAGCACCTTTCTGATTCAATCTAGTCAAAGGAGATGCGATAGATGAAAACCATCCACAAAACGGTGATAATACCCGGCCAAGCCTAGAAAACTCCAGATCTCAATAGCAGAAAGCAGTTTGGGCCAACTCTGAACT
Organism: Nicotiana obtusifolia; assembly: GCA_002018475.1. Classification (NCBI taxonomy): domain Eukaryota; kingdom Viridiplantae; phylum Streptophyta; class Magnoliopsida; order Solanales; family Solanaceae; genus Nicotiana; species Nicotiana obtusifolia. The sequence continues at coordinate 90,951 of MCJB01020736.1, forward strand.
GCCTCCACCTTCTTTGGATCCACCTTAATCCCCTCACTAGACACCACATGGCCCAAACATGCCACTGAATCAAGCCAAAATTCACACTTGGAAAAATTAGCATATAACTTCTTCTCCCTCAATGTCTTGAGCACGATCCTCAAGTGCTGCTCATGATCGTCCTGGCTACCAGAATACACCAATATGTCATAAATGAACACGATGATGAAGGAATCAAGATATGGCTGGAATAGACTGTTCATGAAGTGCATAAAGTCTGTTGGGGCAATGGTCTACCCAAATGACATTAACAAAAATTCATAGTGACCATAACGAGTCCTGAAGGCTGTCTTCGGAATATCTAAATCCCGGATATTCGACTGATGGTACCCGAACTCAAATCAATCTTCAAGGATACTGGAGCACCCTAAAGCTAATCAAATAAATCATCAATATGCGGTAGTGGTTACTTGTTCTTGACCATAACCTTGTTCAGCTGCATGTAGTGAATACACATGCTCATAAAGCCGTCTTTCTTCTTCTTCAAGAATAGAACTGGAGCACCCTAAGGCTAGACACTCGATTAGATGAAACCCTTATAAAGCAACTCCTAAAGTCGTTCCTTTAATTCCTTCAACTCCACTGGTTCTATGCGATATGGTAGAATAGAGATGGGTTGAGTACCTGATACCAAGTCAATACCAAAATCAATATCCCTATCGTGCGACATACCCGATAGTCTATTGGAAACATATTTAGAAAACCTCTCACCACCGAAACTGACTCAACGGTAGGAGTATTAGCACTGACATCCCTTACAAAGGCTAAATATGTTAAGCACCCTTCTCAACTATCTACTATGCATTCCGGAAAGACACCATTCTACTAAGAATATGGCCCAACGAACCTCTCCACTCCAACCACAGCAGCGCTAGCATTACCAATCTCAAGGTCTTGGCGTGTGAATCCAGAATAGATTGATCGGGTGACAACTAATCTTTGCCTAATATCACGTCAAAATCCACCATATTGAGTTGCAGAAGATCAACTCTAGTCTCATAAACCTGGATGGTGACCAAACATGACCGATAAACGTGGTCTACCCTAACAGAATCCCCAACAAGCGTAGACACGTAAATAGGGGCACTCAAAGAATCACGAGACATATCCAAATATAGAGAGAAGTAAGGTGACACATATGAGTAAGTGGAACCCAGATCAAATAAAACTGATGCATCTATATGACAGACTGGATCAATACCTATAACGACAGCATCTGATGCAACAACCTCGATCCTACTCGGAAAAGCATAACAACGGGCCTGACCTCCCCTCTAAGACGACCTCTATCCACCTGACCTCCACCTTCAGTTGGTTGTGTTGGTGGAGTAGCAACTAGAGCAGTAACCATAGCATGTGAACCCCATGGAGGTGCAGCCCACCTAAGTATGGGATAGTCCCTCACCATATGCCTAGTATCACCATACCCGAAATAACCTCTCTGCAGGCGTAGCTACTGAATCTGAGTCTGACCCGGTCGGCTAGCATGACCTCAGTAGGCACCCTGTGTAGGAGGTACATTGGAAAGTGATTGTGCAAAATGGGCCCTCTAAGGGCCTCTGAATGCTGGAGCACTACGAGTATCCTGAAGCACCGAATGATATGGTCATCTGACATAACTTCTGCCATGACGAACTAAAACTGCAGAGGGGGGAACCACTAAATCCTCTACAATCTCGAGACCTCTTGGACTTCCCATCCTCCCTCTCTTGGTTACACATACGCTCCACCCTCCGAGCGATCTCCACAACCTGCTGAAATGGACTATCAGTCTCTAACTCTTGTTCCATACTAAATCTAAGACAATACCTGAGCCCCTCAATGAATCTGCGGACTCGCTCTCTAACTGTTGAAATCAAAGAAGGTGCATGGCGGGATAACTCACCAAACCTTATGGAATACTCTAACACTGTCATAGTCCCCTGACGCAACTACTCGAACTCTATGCACCATGCATCTCGGAGGTCTGTGGGATGAATTCCATAAAAGATATATCAAAAACCTGAGCCCAAGTAAGTGGCGCTGCATTAGCTGGCCGGCCCTACTTATAAGCCTGCCACCATCTATATGATAACCCCGTCAGCTGAAACTTAGTAAAGGTGACCCTGATCTCCTACATGATGCCCATGGCGCAATGAATACGGTGCCACTGGTCTAAAAAACCATGTGAATCCTTAGAAACGATGCTGTTAAAAGTAGGAGGATTATACTTCTTGAATCTCGCAAGCCTCCTTTGCTCCTCCCTTGATGCAATTGCCCTGGCCTTAGGCTGAATCGCGATAATGGGTTGTGCTGGCATAAAATCGAGAAGTCTGAGCTTCTCCCCCAGCCTAAGAAGTAGCTGGTGCAACTAGGATCAATCCCACCTGAGCTAAAGTACCCAACATGCTCAGAAAATGTGCCAAAGTCTCCAAAAATCCTGGGTAGCAACAGGCACCTCAAGTTCCTTCCCCAATGGAGCAACTAGTGGATCCTCTGTTGCTACTCTAGAAGGTGCTTTAGCTGTGGCACGTGCCCCTCCTTGACCTCTACCTCTGCCCCAGCCTCTTGCGACTCTAGCTGGGGGCACGGGTGTCTGCTCAACCGATTCGGTAACACGTGTCCTCACCATCTGCGAGAGAATACAAGAAAAAGTGTCAGATTCCTAAATCTACAAATTTACACGATAAGGATTGAAAGAAGTGGAATTTTTAATAGTTTCATAGCCTCTCGAAGATAAGTACAGACGTCTCTGCACTGATCCGCAAGAATCTACCAAACTAGCTATGACTTCATAATACCTATGAACCTTGAGCTCTAATACCAACTTGTCACGACCCCAAAATACCACCTTTAGGATAGTGATAGCACCTAGTCTCTAAAACTATGCAAGCCTAATACATGCTAAGAATTTAACAGAAATAAAAACTTAGCTATTAACTAAAACTAATAAATGACATAATAAAGCTGAAACTAATTAACAGTCATACATTCCAAAACTGATAGTATGAAGTCATAAGCTCTACTGAGTGCACTAGAAATCTCTAAATACAACACTATTCTAGAATGAAACTAAACAATAGTAATGAAAGACAACAGAAGGTGACTCTGAGGCGTACGAGCGGAATGGCAGATATACCTTGAAGTCTCCACAACAGCACAAAAACAACTTGCTAATGTCCGGCACGCTCTAAGGTACCTGGATCTACACAAAAACATACAGAAGCATAGTATGAGTACACCCAACGGTACCCAGTATGTATCAAGACTTACCTCGGTGGAGTAGTGACGAGAAACAAGTCGAGACACTCACTAGACAGAAAAGATGTGCAAAAAATTAATATAAAGCTAACAATGGAATGTAAAAGCACTAATTGGCAGAAAAGAGTAAACATGTAACAAGTAACAATAATTAGAACACAATTAAAATACAAGAAAAATCTATTAAGGAAAACAAATGATATCCAAACAATCAAGTCGTTCTAACATAAGGTTTACAACAACAATCACCTCGAGGTACCACACCTCATAATAACAAATCACAAGTCACCCTGAGGCTTAAATTTATTTAAAAATATTTTTCCCGAAAAAGCTTCACGCGCTTTAGCCCCTTATCTCGCCACGTGTGCTTCAAATGAAGTATTTTCCCTTACTGGCAGTACACACATAAATAGCCCTTATCTCGCTGCATGCGCATCAATAACACCACCCTCATGCCGTCACATGTGCATCTAATTACAACACAATAATCACCTCGCACCACACATAACCATATGCCACAACATTGCCAAATAATTAATACCAATATCACAACGATAAATAGCCCACGGCTCAACAACAATTTGTACAAGAATCTCTACAATTACACTATGAAACAAGAGAACAACTCAACAATGAAAGATATTCAACGCAACAACAACTTCAATTTAATGCATGTATATAAGTCTAAACTTGTCAATTACAACAATAAGCATGTGCATACTCGTCACCTCATGTACATGTCTTTCACATAATTTAAATAATGCAATTAGACCAAATCCTACGGGCAAGTTCCCCCACACAAAGTTAAGCAAGATACATACCTCAATTAGGCCAAATCAACACTTAAACTAGAATTTTCTTTGATATTTTCCTCCGCATGGCTCAAATCTAGTCAAAAACTACATGATATGATCAAACAATACAAGAGAAACAAATTCCAATAATTAAAAGTAAGATATTTACACAATTCCCCAAAGGTGAACAAAAGTCAATCCCGGGCACGTTCGGTCAAAATCCGAGTCCAAGGGCAGATCTCGACTACCCATAATCCATCGAGTCTATATATGTATTTTGTTTTCAAATCCAAGTCCAATTCGACTCTCAAATCTCATGTTTTCATTTTTCAAAACATAGTCACAATTTTTCCAAAAAATTCTCTTCAAATTCCATTGGTTAAATGGTAAAACTCTTAAATAATCATGTAATATAAATGAAATTGGATCAGAATCACTTACCTAATAGTTATATATGAAAATCTCTACTCAAAATCATCTCTTACCGAGTCTAGGGTTCTTAAATGTACAAATTGAAGCTATGTCCCGAAATCCCATTATTTTGTTTAGCTACTGGTCACGCAAATGTGACTTGGGGTTCCCAAATGCGAACCCTGCAAATGTGGAAATCCATCACAAAAGTGATGCCTTCAGATCCCTAGGAATGTCACAAATGCGACACAGACTTTGCACTTGTGAAGCCAGCCCCTTCGCAAAAGCGGCCATGTCGCAAATGCGAGATGCCGCAGCCCAAGCCCCCTTCACATTTGCAAGGCTAGCTTTGCAAAAGCGAATTCTGCTAGCCCACTAATGCCTTTGCATATGCGATAAATATTTTGCAAAAGCGGCGACCGCAAATGTGAACTGGTACTCGCATTTGCGATAACTGCAGCACCAACACACCACCTGTTGAGGCCAAAAACCAATCTGAAACACACCGAAGCCCTCGGGGCTCCACACCAATCATCCACACAAGTCTAAGCATATCATACGAACTCGTTCACACAATCAAATTACTAAAATAACATCCGAAATCAAAAATCGTACACCAAAACACATAAAAATTACAATGAACTCAAGAATCACCAGAAACACAACCATGCGTCCGATTCCCATCAAACCAATGCGGAATGACACAAAATTTTGCAGACAAGTTTCAAATGAAAAAACCTATTCCAAGTCCCGAAACCAAAATCTGAACCCGATAGAAATAAAGTCAACATGCGGTCAAACCTAGGATATTTCTAAATCTTCAACTTGCCAACTTTCTGCAAAACAAGCCAAATCATCCTAGAAACCTCTTGATACAATTTCGGGCATAAGCTTAAGTCTAACATCACTATACGAACCTATTGGAACCATCAAAACACCATTCCTGGGGTCGTTTTTAAAAAGTCAAACTTTGGTAAATATTTCCAATTTAAGCTTCTAAACTATGAACCAACGGATCCACATCATTCCAATACCTCCCAGAAATGAAACCAACAATCCTCGTACGTAATAAAACCACAAATACACATACGGGAAGCTTCAAAACGGGGAAACGTGGCTCAAATATGCAGAATGACCGGTCGTATCGTTATTGAGACCTGCAGTTCAACACCAGCAATAGTTGTGTATCAGCTGCTCCAAACTCAACCTTAACGCATCAGAAACTCACGCCATCCCCTCGGGCTCTAAACTGAACATGCACACAAGTGCTTATTCGCTACCTTAAATCATCAAAATAACATCAAATAAAAAGAATCGATCATCAAAACTCAAGATTTCAAATTGAAAACTCATTTTTCACAATCTTTCACATAATTCACCGAAACGCTCTCGGGTCACTCGGGACTCCAACAAAATGTGCTTACAAGTACACAAACATAATACAAAACTACCGGAACCGTCAAAATACCGATATGAGATCGTTTACCAAAACTATTGACTGTGGTCAACCCAAACCTTATTTTAAGTCATAAATAACTTTTTCTTAAGAAATTTACGTAAAGGATTTTCAGAAAGCGACACGAACCATGCATGTAAATCAAGGAATATCAAAGAAGCTATGAGAGGTCTCAAAACACATTAATTAAGGCTAGTAATCAAAATGACTTATCGGGTCGTCACATTCTCCACCTCTAAAAGAAACATTCGCCCTCGAACAAAGTACCTACACTAGTAAAAAGGTGAGGGGTATCTACTCTGCATATTGGACTCGGACTCCTACGTAGCCTTCTCAATTGACTGACCCCTCCATTGCACTTTCACATAAGGATAGCTCTTACAGCTCAACTAAAGATCTAGAATAGCCACCGGCTCTTCCTCATAGGTCAAACCCTCGTCAAGCTGCACTGTGCTGAATTCCAAAACATGTGACATATCTTCATGGTACTTTCGAAGCATAGAAATGTGAACCTCCCTAACTCTCCAAGATCTCGAACGGCCAATGAACCTCGGGCTCAACTTTCCCTTCTTCCCAAACTGCATCATGCCATTCATAGGTGATATGAAGAGAAGAACCTTCTCACCCGCCATGTAACCCATATTTCGAACCTTCCGGTTCGCATAAATTTTCTGCTTGGACTGAGTTGTACGAAGTCGCTCCTGAATCACCTTAACCTTCTTCATAGCATCACAAATTGAATCAGTGCCCCACAATGTAGTGTCTTCGGGCTCAAACCAACTAATCATACAGAGCCATCCTGATACTTGACTGATAGTTATTGTTGTAGGCGACTCAACTTGAGGTAAAAACTAGTTCCACTGACCCCTAAAATCCATAAAGATGCTCGCAACATATTCCTTAATATCTGATAGTGCACTCGGACTGTCCGTCCGTTTGAGGATGAAACACGATACTCAGCTCGACCCGCGTACCCAACTCACACTGCACGTCTCTCCCAAAATGTGATGTAAGCTGCGTGTCTTTGTAAGAAATGATGGAAACGGGCACGCCGTGCAGGCGGATAATCTCCCTGATGTAAATCTGAGCTGAAGGCTCTGAAATAGGAAGTCATCACCAGAATGAAGTATGCAGACTTAGTCAACCGGTCCACAATAATCTAGACTGCATCATATTTACTCAATGTCCGTGGTAAGCCAACTACAAAATCCATAGTGATGCTCTCCCACTTCCACTCTGGTATCTCCAATCTCTAAGTCAACCCACCTAGTTAATGATGCACTTACTTCACTTGTTGACAATTCAAACACCAAGAGACATAAGCAACAATATCTTTCTTTATTCTCCACCACAAATAGTGCTATTTCAAGTCACGGTACATCATCATGATGCCTGGGTAAATGGAGTAGCGCGAATTGTGAGCCCCCTCGACCATCAACTTGTACAACCCATCAACATTTGAAACACAAATTCTGCCTAGAAATCACAACCTCCTTGGCACCACCCCATTTCACCATGTCCTTCAACACTAACAAGTGAGGATCATCAAACTGGAAACCCTGATACGCTCCAACAACGATGACTGTGCCACAACACAAGCAAGAATCCAACAAGGCTACGAAACATCCAACCTCACGATTGATTGGCCAAAGCCATCCATGGCTAGTGGTCTCTCTAATGTCGGTAGATATGCCAAACTTCCCATGCTCTCAGGCTTCCTACTCAATGCATCGGCCACTACATTGGCCTTCCGCAAATGATATAGTATGGTAATATCGTAGTCTTTTAGCAACTCTAACTATTTGCGCTACAGGAAATAAAGGTCCTTCTGCTTGAACAGGTATTGCATAATCTAATGTTCAGTATAGACCTCACATTGAACGCCATACAGATAATGGCTTCAAATCTTCAGTGCGTGAACAATGGTTGCCAACTCTAAGTCATGCACATAGTAATTCTTCTCATGAACCTTCAGTTGCCGAGATGATTAGGCAATCACCCTACCATCCTACATCAATATCGCGCCAAGACCAATATGGGATGCATCACAATACACATTGTAGGATCCCAAACCTATGGGCAACACCAATGCCGAGATTTTAGTCAATGCAGTCTTGTGCTTCTGAAAGGTCACCTCACACTCGTCGAACCATTTGAAAAGAGCACCCTTCTGGGTAAACTGGGTCAATGGGGCTAAGATAGATGAGAACCTCTCCACGAACTAGTAATAATAACTCGCCAAACCCAAGAAGCTCCGAATCTCTATAGCTGAAGTACGTCTAGGCCAGTTCTAAACTGCATCAATATTCTTAGGATCCACCTTATTGTCCTCAGAAGATATAACATTTCCCAAAAAGGCAACTGACTTCGACCATAACTCATACTTTGAAAATTTGGCATATAGTTGACAATCCCTAAGAGTCTAAAGTATGATTCGATCTGCAGATGCTGCTCATGCTCCTCTCGACTGGGGGAATAGACCAAGATATCATCAATGAAGATATCACAAAGGAATCCAGATAGGGCTAGAACACCTAGTTTATCAGATCTATATAGGTTGTTGGGGCATTATTCAAGCCAAATGACATCACCATGAACTCGTAATGGCCATAACGAGTCCGAAAAGCTATTTTAGGGACATCTGACACCCTAATATTTACCTGATGGTAGCCAGATCATGAGTCAATCTTGGAAAACACCTTGGCACGCTCAAGTTGGTAAAATAAGTCATCAATCCTCAGCAACAGATACCTGTTCTTGATAGTGAACTTGTTCAACCACCGATAATCTATGGGCATCCTCATCGGTACATCATTCTTCTTCAAAAACAACACGGGTGCACCCCAAGAGACACTAGGCCTAATGAATCCCTTGTCAAGCAAATCCTGCAACTGTTCCTTCAATTCTTTCAATTCAACTAGGTCCATATGATATGGTGGAATAGAAATGGGCTGAGTGCCCGAAACCAAGTCATTGTTAAAGTCGATATCTATATCGGAGTCAAGCCTAGAAAGTCTGTAGGAAACACCTCAGAGAACTCACGCACAACCGGAAACGAATCCATGGAAGCAACCTTCGTACTAGAATCATGGATGTAGGCCAAATGCGCCAGACACCCCTTCTCGACTATACGCCGCCTTCACGTATGAAATGAACCTATTAGTGGAATAACCAGGAGTCTTTCTCCACTCCAGTCGAGGCAACCCCGGAATGGCTAATGTTACAATATTGGTTTGAAAATTTAAGATAGCGTGGTACGGTGACAACCAATGCATGCCTAAAATCACGTCAAAATCCACTATATTAGGTAATAGAGGGTTAACCCTATTCTCATAGCTCCCAGTAGTGACCAAACAAGCACAATAAACACGGTCTACCATAATAGAATTCCAACAAGCGTAGACGCACAAATAGGAGCACTCAAAGAATTATAAGACACATCCAAATATGAATCAAAATAAGATGACAAATACGAATAAGTGGAACCCGAATCAATTAAAACTGATGCATCTCTATGGCAAACTAAAACAATACATGTAATGCCCGCATTAGATGACTCCGCCTCAGGTCTAGCTAGGAATGCATAACAACGGGGCCGAGCCCCACCAATCTGGCCTTCGCCTCTTGGACGGTCTCTAAGTGGCTGGCCTCCACCTCTAATGGCCTGACCACCATCTCGGGATGCCTAACCCCTACCTCTAGCTGATTGAGTAGGTGGTGGAGATACAGGTGCTGGAATCATAGCATGAGTACCTAGATGTGGCCTACTGCTCCGCAATCTAGGAAAGTACCTCCTGATAAGACATGTGTTGCCACACTTACAGCAACCTTGCTGCTGGCATAACAGCTGAGTCTGAGACAATCGTGATGACCCGAATGACCACTGTAGCAACTCTGTAGTAGTGGTGAACTAATAAGAGTTGAAGGTGTACTAAACACCGGCTGCTCAAAATGTGAACCATACAGGATGTCACCACTTGAAGAACCATGCAACACCTAAAGTGCTAACTTAATGGGCGTGATAGGATTGACTCTACCGAATGAACCCCTGCTTCTAGATGAGGCACCACTACAACCACAAAATTGACGAAACCTTTTCTCGTATGATTCCTCTCTATCCTGACCATAAATCCTCTCAATTTTCCTAGCTATCTCTACAACCTGAGTAAAAGAAATATCATCCTCGGTCTCTTTGGCCATCTGCAACCTGATACCATAAGTAAGGCTATCTATAAATCTCCTCATATCCCTCTCAATAGGAATCAGGATAGCTTTGGCATAATAGATAAACAAATTTGGTCTCGAAGTGGATAAGGATCATGCTACCCTGCTGGAGACACTCAAACTGGTTGCAGAAGTCCTCCCAATAAGTGAAGGAAATGAACTTCTCCAAGAATAACTGTGAGAAATGATCCCTAGTGAGTGGAGGTGAACCTGCTGGTCTACCCCGAACATACCCCTACCACCACCTCGTGGCAGAGCCATGCATCTTAAGCATCAAGTTGACTCTTCTATACTCCACTATACCCATGTTGCGCAACACCTCATGGCATCCGTCAAGATATTCCTAAGGGTACCTTGAAGGTATACCACCAAAATGAGTAGGATACAGCATGGTGAACTTGTCCAACTTTCTTCAGTCCCTCTTATGACATCGTGGGACCCTCCAGGACTATTTAGCAATAACAGACTGAACTGATCCAACTACTGGAACTGCCGGAATCCGATATCCGTGAGCCACCTACTCTGGAGTGCGAGTAGCAGAAGTCTGGGCTCCTCCCCCTTAAGAGATGGGGGGTGCTATCGGAAATACACCGGCCTGGGCCATGCTCCCCATAAGGCTGACCAGGCAGACTGAAGCCTCCTAAAGTACGGGGGTGGCAATGAACCCCTCTAGGACCTGGGCTGGTCAAGCTAGTGTGGACGAAACAAGGACCTCCTCCTCATGCTCGATCTAAGGCTCTGCAATAGGTGAGGCTCCGGAATAGACGTTTCCCTACCAGTCCTCCAAACTCTACTAAGCTTGATCATGACTCATGAGACTTAGGAAACCTAGTTTTCTGATACCAACTCGTCACGACTCGAAAGCCCAGCCGCGGGACCGTGATGACGCCTAACATCCACTTACTAGGAAAGCCAATGTCAGCTAAAGAATTAACCAAATTTTAATAATTTAAAAGAAGAAAAGCAATAATTAATGACTGATAAACTTCTTAAAAACATGAAATAAATACAGAACTAATGCAGTATATACTAAAGTACATGAGCGACAAGAATACTACAAACATAGTCAGAAATGAAATACAACTGTCTGAAACTAGATAAACAGTAAAACAAGAAAGAAAGAGACTTCAGGGACTGGGAACCTCGTGCAGCTCTACCTCAAGTCTCCTGAAGAAGTCGGATCTGAGCAATCTCCTCTATGCGCCGCTAGGACCAATACCAGGATTTGCACAAGAAGTGCAGAAGTGTAGTATGAGTAAAATAGACACCATGTACTCTGTAAATATAGAGCCTAACCTTGGCTGAGTATTGTCGAGGCTATGACAAGATACTTACTATAAACTTGTACAAATAATAATAAAAGACAATAGAAATATAGAGGAAGCAAGTAAACTCACAAGAAAAGGATCTGAAGGTTAACTAATAGAGAGCCCCAGAATAACATCGTCTCATAAAACATATCACAGTACAAAACTTAAGCACTATCACTACAAATAGTTACAACACATCCTACTCCATTGTGGCACGCAACCCGATCCTCATATCAATTCAATATATGTTGCGGCGTGCAACCCAATCCCTATATCATATCAATATATGTTGCAGCATGCAACCCGATCCCATTATCAATTTATTTCTCATATTATTGCGGTGCGCAACCCGTTCCCAATATCAACTCAGTAACATGAACAACTCAGCATAACTAAATCTCGTAATCTCAATACAAAAGGTACTAAAGCATATAAGACATCAAGGAACTTCTAGTACAAATAAAGAACAACTAATATCTCATATTCCAAAAACTCGACAATTCATTAACGCGAGGATAGCCAAGGGACTTACACAATCAGATATAACACAATAAAGTATAACAAGCAAGGGAAAGAAGATAAAGGCAAGTAAAGGCATGAAATAATGGAAATATTCAATTATTACATGTAGGACCATATAGCAGGTATGCTGATATTAATCGAGGAATGAATAAACCGAAACATGTAACAACTAAATGACAGCTAACAAATAAGGCATGAATGACATGCAAGGACATGCAGTAATCAAAACATGTAATATAAAGGTAAATAGTCAAACCCGCATGCTTTAACCCATAACAGCGCATATACATTTGCACATAACTCACATTGCAAATAGATCAACAAGTCCTAATTCCCTCAAGTCAAAGTTAAACACGACACTTACCTCTATCTGCAACCAAATCAACAATAAATCACGACTTTTCCTTTTGAACAAGCCTCCAAACCATCCGATTCTAGCCAATTATTCATCAAACAATCCAATATAAGGCTTAGAAACTACCCACGAATGAATAAGAGTCAATCTTTAGCTAAATTGAAAAGGTCAACAAAAGTCAACTTAGGGTTCGCTTAGTCAAAATTAATGATCGAACCAAATCACGATTACCATTCACCCCCGAGCCTGGTTATGTGATTTGTTTTGAAATTCGCCTCAATTTGAGGTCTGAATCCAATTTTTCAAAATCCCTAAATTCTACCCAAAACCCCTAATTTGTACCTTGAAATTCGTAGATTTGATGTTAGAAATTCAAGAAAAGTAGTTGAAATTGATTGACAACTAGTTAAAGTTGCTTACCAATGAATTTTGGAAGAAAAAGCTCTTTCAAAGTCGTCTCTAGAGTGTTTAGGGTTAAAATATTGTGTAAAATGAGTTAAGTCCCGACTTTTCCATCTTTTAACCATCTACAGGCATCGCAAATGCGAAATACTGATTGCAAATGCAAATAGTGCCCCTGGTCCACATTAATCGCAAATGCGATCAAAGATTCACAATTGTGAATCTGCCTAATTCTAGTACCCAGTTGCAAAAGCGATACTAGGCTATCCGCTATTTCGAACACTTCTTCGCAAATGCGATATTGCCCTGCCCGGCCCTTTACCGAAAATGCAAGCTCGACTTCGCAAAACCAGAGTCCGCATTTGCGAACATCTCCTCACAAATGCGAGACCTGTAGTTCAACACCAGTAACACCTGTGCATCAGCTGCTCCTAACTCAAACGCAACGCATCCAAAACTCACCCGAGCCTCTCGAGCTCTAAATCGAACATGCAAACAAGTGTAATAACATCATATAAACTCGTTCACTACCTCAAATCATCAAAATAACATCAAATAACTAGAATAATCATCAAAACTCAAAATTTAAACTTGAAAACTCATTTTTCACTATCTTTCACATAATGAGTCGAAATGCCTTCGGGTCACTCGGGACCCCAACCATACATGCATACAAGTGCAAAAATATCATAAGAACTTATCGGAATCGTCAAAACACCGATCCAAGGTCGTTTACTAAAAATGTTGACCGTGGTCAACCCAAACCTTATTTTAAGTCATAAATATTTTTTCTTCAAACTTTTACGTAATAGCTTTCCGAAAAGCGACACGGACCACACATGCAAATCAAGGAACATCAAAATGAAGCTGTGAGAGGTCTCAGAATATACAATTAAGGCTAATACTCAAAACGACCTATCGAATCGTCACATTATCTATTAACCATTATTTAGTGGCAAATGATGTTACTTCAACTAGGAAATTGATTATTTGCAGTTTTAAGTATCAATTATAACGTAGAAGTTTATGGATGAGTTTTGGTTTTTGTTTATTACAAGAGAACCAAGTTATTTATTCGGTTATGAAATGGAGCAATTTGGATTTTAACCAAAACTAAACCACTAATAAATATACTGTTAGAAATAGTTGATTTTATTATATCTGTTTGCCCTCAAAATCGAATAACAATTGAATTTATACGCAGTTTTAAGGATACGTGATCTAACTTGATACGTCATAAATATTTTTTCTTCAAAATTTTACGTAATAGCTTTCGGAAAAGTGACACGTACCACACATGCAAATCAAGGAACATCAAAATGAAGTTGTGAGAGGTCTCAGAATGCACAATCAAAATTAGTACTCGAAACGACCTATCGAATCATCACATTATCTATTAACAATTATTTAGTGGCAAATGATGTCAACTAGGAAATTGATTATTTGCCGTTTTAAGTATCAATTATAACGTAGAAGTTTATGGATGAGTTTTGGTTTTTGTTTATTACAAGAGAACCAAGTTATTTATTCGGTTATGAAATTGAGCAATTTGGATTTTAACCAAAACTAAACCACTAATATATATACTGTTAGAAATAGTTGATTTTATTATATCTGTTTGCCCTTAAAATTGGATAACAATTGAATTTATACGTAGTTTTAAGGTTACGTGATCTAACTTGATACGTCATAAATATTTTTTCTTCAAAATTTTACGTAATAGCTTTCCGAAAAGTGACACGGACCATACATGCAAATCAAGGAACATCAAAATGAAATTGTGAGAGGTCTCAGAATACACAATTAATGCTAGTACTCGAAACGACCTATCGAATCGTCACATTATCTATTAACCATTATTTAGTGGCAAATGATGTTGCTTCAACTAGGAAATTGATTATTTGCCGTTTTAGGTATCAATTATAACGTAGAAGTTTATGGATGAGTTTTGGTTTTTGTTTATTACAAGAGAACTAAGTTATTTATTCGGTTATGAAATGGAGCAATTTGGATTTTAACCAAAACTAAACCACTAATATATATACTGTTAGAAATAGTGGATTTTATTATATCTGTCCTTGAAAATTGGATAACAATTGAATTTATACGTAATTTTAAGGATACGTGATCTAACTTGATACGCAAATGAGAAATCAGATTAAAATTGAATTTAATGATAAAAGATAAATGCAGACCACACAACTTAAGCAGTTTTGGCCTTGAAGGTTGATCGTTCTTGGGCCAAAAAAATATTGCAGTCAATGTCGGAACAGATAATGAGATAATAATAACTAAAAAGAACAGTATATTACTTTAGGATGCCAGTTATAATGTGTTTACAAATAATCAAATCCCCCTTTATATAGTAGAGAAATCATACTTTAGGGACAATTCTATAAGGTAAAAAATCTTATTATTTGCTAATTAATCGGTTTCGTTGATACGTGACGAGATTCCCGCCGTGATATCCGACCGCTCACGGATATTTCCGTCTTTCGTTAGTTTGATTTGATAATTTTTTCTTGAGCTAATTTGGAATCGGGGTCAGTTCCGGAGTTACGGATTCGATAATCTTGAAGACGCATGTTCCAGCCTCGTGCTTAGGTTCGATGAAATCCAGGGCCGATCTTCAATCCATTATGTTTCATCCCAATTTGTTATACAATAAATGAGCTCGATTTTTACCGTGTACAATATTATGTACGAGAATTAAGAAATTAAAGAGTAGAAGACCAAAGCATTCAGGCGCTTCACCCGCCACCAAGGGAAACTTGATGGCAGGTAGTGTCACTTAATATTTGTATTCATTATTTTTCTATTGAAATTATATATATATATATATATATATATATATATATATATATATATATATATATATATATAAAATTATAAAATAAAAATATTGGATGCAGCAGCGCCGCATGATACCGCTTTAATTTTGGTGCATTCGCCCCTGCTTTAGAGGTGAGTTTTATTTGAAAAATATTTAAGTATATCAATCAACAAGGAGAATTATCTCTTATTCGAGTGACTTTTATAGTTAGTTGCTTCTGGTTGAACTGAGAAGGAGCTTTGGACCTATTATATCTACTTTAGGCGTTTACGCTAAGAGGAAAATTGAGATATATAGTAGTTTCATGTATTTTTTAATTAGAAAATAGACTTGAGTAATGTCTGAATTTACACTGTAAAAAATGCTTTGATCATCCTATTGGTAAATCTTGCCTATCTTTTTGGACGCGGAACTAATATTTTGGTCTTCTAATAACTACTCCTATAAAATAAGAAGGAAAAATGACTCAAAAGAAATTAGTTTAAAAGATGCCTATGACCATTTTCCCTCTCTATGTTTTATTGCATTCTGCTCTGACGCACCTTAGTTTTCATTATAACGTCGTAAAGCATGCCTTAATTACCAGGCTTTTTTGAAGAGTGAAATAAAAGTAACAGTTGCAACGATGTTAACTTTTAATTCATTAGATTTGTGATCTAATTAAATTTTATGTGGTTAATAAAGCATTTTTAGTATAAACGTACAACTTACTTGTAGTTTTCACCCTCATGCTAAACTGCAAGAGATTCTTGCCAAAAACTATATTTATATAAGTGTAACGACCCGATCGGTCGTTTTGAGCATTTTCACTTCGCTCGATAGTTTGAGGGCACAAGTATCTCCGCATGATGCATTATGACTTGTGTAAATCGTCGATTTTAGTTTTAGGTTGTTTGGAATCGATTTGGAAGAATGAACTTCATGATTGAAGCTTTAAAGTTGGAAGAGTTGACCAAGTTTGACTTTTGTGTATTTGACCCCGGATCGGAGTTTTGGTTATTTCGTTAGGTGCGGAAGGTGATTTTGGACTTGGTCCTATGCTTGGAATTGCATTTGGATGTTTCTTGAAGGTTCTAGCGTTAATTGGCGAAAGTTGCCAATTTGGAGTTTTGAAATGTTCATAAGTTTGACTGGAAGTTGACTTTGGTGATATCGGGTTCGGATTTTGGTTCCGGGAGTTGGAATAGCTTTGTTATCTCATTTGAAATTCGTGTGCAAAATTTAATATCATTCCGAGTTGATTTGATATGGTTCGGCACGAGGTTTGGAAGTTGAAAGTTCAAAAGTTTATTAAGTTTGATTTGAGGTACGATTCATGGTTTTTATATTGTTTGATGTCATTTGAAATTTCGAATAAGTTCGTATCGTGTTTTAAGACTTGTTGGTATGATCGAATGGGGTCCGGAGGGGCTCGGGTGCATTTTGGATCATTGGTTAAGAAACTAGTTAAGTTAAGGATTTGGAGTTTGACCATAGTCAATATCGGGTCAAGAAGACCTCTTTTCGGTGTTTTGAGTGTGCGAGCATGTTCGCAGTGTGTTTTATGATTGAAAAGCATATATGGTTTGTGTCCGGGAGGTTCCGCATGAGTTTTGGGTGCTAAAAAGAAAATTCTTTCGTTGCTGATTTTCTGGTGTAAAATAATTACAAAAATATCATTTTTTATCCCTTAAATTTCCAGAGTTCACTTAAAACTTCAAAACATCATATCTCTCTCATTTTAAGGCCAAATTCAGTGGTTCAAAGACCTAAATTCACTGAAATTTCACAAGAAATCTATTAGAGGCATCAAAAGAGAGTTTCGGGATTGTTTGGCACATGAAACGAGATAGAATAACTGGGCAAAAAATATTTAATATCGAGGGTTTGTTCATTTGGTCATATTTTGAGTTGGGGAGCTTGGATTTGGGCAATATTTGAGGTGATTTTCACCATATGAATTGGGTAAGTGTTCTTTTTTGGTTATATTTGTGAATCTATTTTCGTTTTTAGTAATTGGATTGTGAATTTTAAAGAGAAAATTGAGGGGTTTTGTCCAAAGTTTCATAGAGTGAATTTTTTAGTTTGAACATCGATTCGGAGTCGAATTTGGGTGAAACTAGTATGGCTGGACTCGTAATTGAATGGGTTGTCGGATTTTGTAAGTTTCATCGGGTTCCGAGGCGCGCATCCAGGTTTGACTTTTTGGTCGATTTCGGGATTTTGATTAAAGATTCGACCTTTGTCGATTGGATTTGTTCCCTTTGGCATTATTTGATGTATTTGAGTGGCTTTTGGCTAGTTTCGAGCCGTTCGGAGGTCGGTACGAGCTAAATGGAATTTTGGAGCATCATTTGGCTAGCTCGGTATTGGATTTGGCTTGTTCGAGGTAAATAACACTTCTAAACTTGGTGCTGAGGGTATGAAACCCCGAGTTACGTGTTATGTGATTGATGTTGAGGTGACGTACATGCTAGGTGATGGGCATGTGGGCGTGCACCGTGTGAATTCTTATTTAGTCGATTCCATGGAACTGTGTAGCTATCTTCTCTGGATATTTTTACTGTGCTGTATGTGTTAGAACACCCGATTTTGGTGGCATTCATGATTTCACCTGCATTGTAACATGTAGGCATAAAGATGTACTTTTCTTATGCTATCTGAAAAATGAAACATCTTATTTATTGTTGAAAAGTTTTGGGGAATAATCACAGTTTTATAAATCTACTCATATTTTGGTGATTTCGGTAAAAAAATAGATTTTCACTGATATACTTCAAAAGCATGCCTATTTTTCCGGAACTGTGAACGAGATGAGCATCTTATATCTGAGTATGTTTCTTGTACCATTACTATAATATTGTTATGAACTGTTGTTGGCTATTAGTGTTGGACTCCGACATTTGTTCCAGCTCGTCACTGCTTTCACCCTAAGGTTAGGTTTGTTACTTATTGAGTACATCGGGTCGGTTGTCCTAATACTACACTTTTGCAGCTTGCATGCAGAGGTTGGATGCTGATGTTGCTATGTCTGATGAGAGCTGGATTTGAAGATATACCTACATTACGGTTATAGTTGCCACTCATTCAAGGTAGCTCTAGACTTATGAAAGATCTGTTTATGTATATTTCAAACAGATGATGTACTTTATTTCATACTAGCTTTGTAAATTCTAAATCTTAGACGCTCATGATTTGTACTACCAGTCCTTGGGGAATGTATAAGATTCATATATTTTCTTTCAGTGAATTATCTTATTAAATTTCATTGGAATGGATAGTTGTTAATTGGCTTACCTAGCGGGTTGGGTTAGGTGCCATCATGACTACTTGGATTTTGAGTTGTGACAAGTTCATATCAGAGATCGAGGTTCATAGGTTCAACAAGTCATGAGCAAGTGTGTAATAGAGTCTTGCGGATCGGTATGAGGACGTCCATACCTATCTTCAAGAGGCTACAGGGCATTCAGGATAAACTTCCTATCTTTTTTTTCCTTATCTTGCGGTATTGATTCAGCTTAAAGCGTAACTCTTTGAATTCCTTCCATGCATTCGTACGCGTACAAGAGCGCTCAGTATCAGCTGTGCATCGATGACTTGTGATTCCTTGGATGGGGAGCGAGATGTGATTTCTGTGTGCTGATGATGGGCCAATTTGGAGGACTTGAGGCCAGGTTTTGACTGTAGCTCTTGCACAGGGATTTCGATTGTGTGAGCATATGTTCTTGACTTACTAGTCCGGTAGTGTCCTTATTAGTTGAATTTATGGCTTGAAGGTTGGATGACTATATGATGAGTATGATATGATTGCGGGATGTGTTTGGATGGTTCGAAGGTGTTGAGAAGAGTTTGCTTGAGATGTAAAGGGACCATTGGGTGTTTGATTTTGATCTTGATGTGACATATAGTCTCGAGCCACGAGTGTATTGAAGGATCTTTCATGTTGCTTAACTATGCAACAAGTTAGATTCTCATGGGCTTGTCGATGGGTTCAGACTCGGGAAGATTAAAAGATCGCATAGTAGTTGTGGCTGTGAAAGGGTATACAGAGATGTTAGTTTGAGGTTAAGCCGGTGGGTTATGACCTGCGGGGCAATCTACGAGCCTGTGACCCTTATGATGATTGTGTGGAGAGTTTCTTGCTACTAGTGGATTATGTGTGTTGCGATGTGGTTTGGATCGCTCGAGGAAGTTGACCGGACCGTTACGAGGATGAATGCGAGCTTAGTAGACGATTTGATGTATTATATGGTTTGTGTTACAAGAGTTTATGAAGGATTTAGTTGAATTACAGTGGGGGATTTTGGCAGTAATAGAGTATGGCTATTGTGAGTTATCGATTATTTTGTTCTATGGCTTTGAGCCAAGTGGGGGAATCTGCTATGGATGATTTGATTACATGGTTTTGTGTTGTACTGGTTTCGGTTTGAGGCATACTTGTGAATTAGTTAGGACTTGCAAAGGTTGAGATCGAGGATGACTCGAGTAATGGAATTTCTGGATACAGGATATATTACACTTTATGGGTATATGAAAATCATGGAATGATTTGAGTTCTTATTCGTGACGGATGTAGTGCGCATGGAGTAGGAATTTGCTTGGTTACATTAAGGTTGGGTTACTTCTTTGGGTGTCGTCATGGTAACGGGGCATCGATCGTGCGGCCTTTTTGGGTGGCGCAATTGAGATTTGGGCAGAATGGATGACTCTTGGGAAAGTTCTTATGGATTCAAGTTTTATGCGTAGCAATTGTGAGTTTTTCTAGATTGGTATATGGCCAGGATATGAGATTTACATTGGATAGTGTCGAGACTCAAGGTATTTCTATGTCATTATGGACCTTACATTTCAGTATCAAGAGGGTGAAGAAAACGACTTTAGACTCACAAAAGGTCTTTACAAAATGGGTATCTCGGTTGTGGTACTTTTGGGGTATTTAAGAGGGAATTCAGCGGCTTATGAGCCTTAGAGCGGTGTGGTTCTATGCTAGGATTCGTGGGGTGAGTTTTTGTTAAGGATCGTGGTGTTCTAGCAAAGAGGATTATTAACTTGAAGGCAATTTAGAAGAAACTCGGAGGAAATAGGACAACTTGGTAGTAGGTTCGATCAGTATGGTAATGGTATGCTCGGTCCTTTTTCTTACGATGTGGTGCGTCTCTACATGTGATTGGTGGAAATACTCTAGGGTTGGGCGACCTACATGGCTTTGTTGAGTAAGAGAGGTTCAGTTCTGATGGCTTAGTTACGTGTTAATGGGTTTCGAAGAGTTCTCGATTGTTTCTACCATAGTTTGAGATGGATATTTCCTACCGGCGTGAGGAGCATGTTACATATTGTGATTTTCTCCTGGATAGGATCAAACGGAAGGTTTCTAGGTGATCGGGTATGTGTTCTGCTGGTGACTTAAATATTGATTATGAGATTCTCATACTATTCGTATAATGGCATGATTGATGCTGTGTGTTGTGTAGGATTGAGATTTGCATGTGCAAGCTCATGGTTCAGTTTTGAAGGGAAGGTCATGAATTCTGAGACAACATGGACGGTTTCAAATGCCTAGATGAATGCTATTACTACTTGGTATTGCTTGGGGAGAGTGTATATCCAGAAGACGCACTGAGTTTTGACTTACAGATGATTTATGGGTATTGTACTACTCGCCTGGCTGATCGACTACTAATGTTCAAATTTTGCTATGTGGGATGGAAGAATTATAGAAGTATTTCTCAGGGGGATGATTATGTATGAGCGATGTGTTAGTCATTCGGGTGGTGGTTTGGATAAGAAATGTTGACTCGTGTGTTCTACGAATTTGGAGACTGGGAGTTCTCAGAAGCAGATTGTTTCGTGGTTGTGGACTATGAAGATGTGAAAGTTAGCTAGATGGTGATACATGTTATGGTTAGATCATTGAGGACTTTGGAGGGTTATTTATCTATTTGTGGATGAACATAGCTGATTCGGGGCCCATTGGTAGGCCTAATGAGGATATGTATTCTACATCAGTCGGATTTGTTGACTCAGCACGATTAGTATTGAGGGATGAGTCAGTCGGTTAGAGTTGAGCTTGTTCGTGTTCTGATATGTTCTATGAGTTACTCTTCTATGCTACGAGGGGTTGTGATCCGTTGGTTATATGCACACATCATGCGGTTCCATTTTGGGCCTTATAGCAGAATTTGAACGAGATTGGTATTAGGCTGTTGAATGACTGATTGCGTATTTGGTGATGTTCTTTCCGGTCTGTGTTATGGTATTATTGGTTCCTCCTTGGTTATGGTCATGCACCTTGGGTACTGGATGTCGAATTGTGCTTGGTCGTTGATTTTGAGCATTTTGGTTGGAGGTATTTCATATGGACTAGTGTTTGGATGAGGTCACACATTGTAGTTGGGGTATGTTGGGATATGATTGCTTGTGATTGATTCATGTGTTTTGGTTCAACGGTGTGTGATTGGTTCTTAGCATTGCATTGAGGTGGTACTTTTTGAGCTTGCTGGACGGTTCTCTCATTTGAGCCATTTTCTATGTTTGAGTGCACTTGAATTGTTGCATATTGGTGCACGAATTGCACGGTTTGTGGCATAAGGTCGTATTGGTGTGGCATTTCAGTAGGGTGGCTGTATTTGATAAGATGAGGTTCTCGAATCTAGAATAGGTGCTATTAGATTTTATTACAATGTGTTTGGAGGAACAATATCGGGAGTCGGCTTAAGATTTGGCTTTGGTTCTGATTGGATGAGAGAGGCCTCCATGACTTGTTGGTCTGATGAGTGGTGATTAGTTTCTGCGTGTTTATTCATCATTGATAGTGTACGAAGGTTTTAGAACAAGGTTTTGTTAGATATGAGGTTCTTTACCGGTATTGGGTGTGTTTTGAGCAGCTGCTATGGTCAAAATTTATTGTTGTAAGCATCTGAATTATGTGGTACATCATGTGATTATATCTAGGGTTATGGTTATGGCTCGATACAGCTTGTTCAGACTTATATAATGTGTAGGTGCGAGATTCGAGTATAGTAAGGAATTCTGGATGTGGAAATCGGATTCTTAGGTTTACGGTCTAAGGTTGGAGTAATGATCTTCGATTATGTTGCGTTTCAGGCTTATATGGATTAGGGTGACGTGGGATCACCCCCCGGGTATGTGCTTGGTAAGGTTACACGGCGGTTTGATGGCCTTAGAACAACTCTTGGCACGTTCGAGGACGAACATATGTTTAAGTGAGGGAGAATGTAATGATCCGACTGGTCATTTTGAGCTTTTTCACTTTGCTCTGTAGTTTGAGGGCACGAGTATCACCGCATGATGTATTATGACTTGTGCGAATCATCGGTTTTGATTTTCAGGTTGTTCGGAATCGATTTGGAAGAATGAACTTCATGTTTGAAGCTTTAAATTGGAAGAGTTGATCAAGTTTGACTTTTGTGTATTTGAACCTGGATCTAAGTTTTGATGGTTTTGTTAGGGCCGAATGGTGATTTTGGACTTGGGCGTATGCCCGGATTTGCATTTGGATGTTTCTTGAAGGTTCTAGCGTTAATTGGCGAAAGTTGACAATTTGGAGTTATGGAATGTTCATAAGTTTGACTGGAAGTTGACTTTGGTGATATCGAATTTGGATTTTAGTTCGGAGAGTTGGAATAGCTTCGTTATGTCATTTGAAACTTGTGTGCAAATTTTGAGGTCATTCCAAGTTGATTTGATATGGTTCGACACAAGTTTTGGAAGTTGAAAGTTCAAAAGTTTGTTAAGTTTGATTTGAGGTATGATTCCTGATTTGTATGTTGTTTGATGTGATTTGAAGTTTCAAATATGTTCGTATCATGTTTTAAGACTTGTTGGTATGATTGAATGGGGTACCGAGGACTCGGGTGTATTTTTTATCATTGGTTGAGAAACTTGTTAAGTTAAGGATTTAGAGTTTGACCATGGTCAATATCGGGTCAAGATGACCTCTTTTCAGTGTTTTGAGTGCGCGACCATATGCGTAGTGTGTTTTCTGATTGAAACACATATATGGCTTGTCGCCGAGAGGTTCCGAATGAGTTTTGGGTGCTAAAACAAAAATTCTTTTCTTACTGATTTTCTGGTGTAAAATAATTACGAAAATGTCATTTTTATCCCTTAAATTTTCAAACTTCATTTAAAACTTCAAAATATCATATCTCCCTCATTTTAAGATCAAATTGGGTGATTCAACAGTCTAACTTGACTAAAATTTTACAAGAAATCTATTTGGATGCATCAATGGCGAGTTTCAGGATAGTTTGGCACACAAAACGAGACAGAACAGCTGGGCAAAAAATATTTAATATCGAGGGTTTGTTCATTCGGTCATATTTTTAGTTGGGGAGCTCAGATTTGGTAATATTTAAGGCGATTTTCACCATATGAATTGGGGCAAGATTTTTCTAATCTGTTTTGGTTATATTTGTGAGTCTATTTTCATTTTTGGTAATTGAATTGTGAATTTTAAACAAAAAATTGGGGGGTTTTGTCCAAAGTTTCATAGGGTGAAGTTTTTAGTTTTGAACATCGATTCGGAGTCGGATTTGGGTGAAATTAGTATGGTTGTACTCGTAACTGAATAGGTTGTCGGGTTTTGTAAGTTTCATTAGGTTCCGAGACGCGGGTCCGGGTTTGACTTTTTTGTCGATTTTGGAATTTTGATTAAAAATTCGACCTTTATCGATTGGATTTGTTTCTTTTGGCATTATTTAATATATTTGAGTTGCTTTTGGCTAGTTTCGAGCCGTTCAGAGGTCGGTACACGGTGGATGGCATTTTGGGGCATCGTTTGGCTTGCTCGGTATTGGATTTGGCTTGTCGAGGTAAGTAACACTTCTAAACTTGGTGCTGAGAGTATGAAACCCTACGTGTTGATATTGAGGTGACGTGCATGCTAGGTGACAAGCGTGTGGGCGTGCATCGTATAAATTTTGATTTAGTCGATTCCATGGAACTATGTAGCTATCTTCTCTGGATATTTTCTCTGTACTCTATGTGTCAGAACACCTGAGCTATAATTCATGCTAGAAATCATGCTTACACATATGTTGGTATTACTTGGTACCCACTGAGGTCCTAATTATTGATACATTATATCATCATTTTTGGGCTAGTTTCATGACATTGTGAACCCGAGAGACTGCAGAGTTTGATGACTGAGTGAGGCCGAGGGCCTGATTGTGAGTGATATTTATGGGATCGGGCTGCACGCCGCATCATGCTTTATTGATTTATGCTTGGATCTGTGAGCTTGGGCTGAAGGAGCCCCTCCGGAGTTTGTACACACCCCAGTGAGTGTAGTTGATTTATATTAAGGGATGGATCTTCCCTAGGCATGGATCTTGCCCGAATCATTTATATTTGGGGATGGATCTTCCCCTGGGCTGGATTGGCCTTATACAGTACTGAGTGACTGACTGTCAGTTGAAATATATATATTTGGGATGAATCTTCCCTGGGCTGAATTGGCCATATACAGTACTGAGTGACTGAGCATGTCGAGTGATTGAGCATGATGAGTGAAAAGTGTGAGACGTTGAGATTGAGTACTCTGAGAATATGAGTACATGAGTTCATCACTGAGATACATTGCATTTGACATGCATACTTGAGATACATGCATAGAGATGCATTTCTTTCTGCTAGCCAGTTTTGGTGACATTCATGATTTCACCTACATAGTGACATGTAGGCATAGAGATTTACTTTCCTCATGCTATTTGAAAAATGAAACATCTTATTTATTGTTGAAAAGATTTGGGGAAAAATCGCAATTTTACAAAACTACTCATATTTTGGTGATTTCAATAAAAGAATTAGGTTTTCAATGATATACTTGAAAAGCATGCCTATTTTTCCGGAACTGAGAACGAGATGAGCATCTTATATCTGAGTATGTTTCTTGTAGCATTATTATTATGTTGTTTTGAACTGTTATTGGCTATTGGTGTTGGAATCCGACCTCTGTTCCTGTTCGTCACTACTTTCAACCTAAGGTTAAGTTTGTTACTTATTGAGTACATGGGGTCGGTTGTACTCATATTACACATCTGCACCTTGCATGCAGAAGTTGGATGCTGATGTTGTTGGGTTCGACGGGAGCTGGATTTCAAGATGTACCTACGTTTCAGTTATAGCGGCCTCTTTTTCATGGTAGCTCTAGACTTATGAAAGATCTGTTCATGTATATTTCAAATAGATGTTGTACTTTATTTCATTCCAGCTTTGTAAATTCAAAATCTTAGATGCTCATTATTTGTACTACTAGTCCTTTGGGAATGTACAAGATTCAGATATTTTCTTTCACTTAATTGTCTTATTAAATTTTATTGGAATTGGATAGTTGTTAATTGGCTTACTTGGCAGGTTGCGTTAGGTACCATCATGACTAGTTGGATTTTGGATCGTGACAATAAGCCAATTCTGCGTTAAGATTTAAGAATAAAGAATTTTTGCACAAACATATATGCTAAAAGTATGGTTAGCATACAGGAATTGGTCGTACTTCTTGATTCCTTGGGTAAGAAAGAAGTAATAACAGAATAAATAGAGAAATTAGAGGATTTAACTTTAAAAGTTGTGAGATCGGGAATGCAATTGGTAGGATGTAATACGAGTATTGGTTAAAACTCGTGCACCGGAAGGTTTGAGGCGGAAGATTCACTAAAGTGGACAGCGTTACAAGTAGTAATTACGATTATGATGGAACTTTGAATGATAACTTGTATCGACCCGATCGGTCGATTTGTGTATTTGAGCCATATTTCCTTATTTTCTGTTTCAGGGTTGATTAGTTTGGTTTCGAAAAGGTTCGAGCGTGATTTGGAACACTTTGTGTCATTTATAGAAGCTTAAGTTATAAGAGTTGACCGATGTTTGACTTTTGTGTAAACTATCTAAGAATGCTGGTTTGATGGTTTTAATAGGTTCGTATGGTGACTTTGGGCTTAGGCATATGTCCGGATATGGATTTCGAGGTTCCTAGGTTGATTTGGCTCTTTTTGGCAAAAGTTGAAAATTTGAAGGCTTGGAAGATTTATAGGTTTGATCGGGAGTTCACTTTAGTGTTGTCGGGTTCGGATTATTGTTTTGGTAATTGGAATAGGTTTCTTATGTCATTCGGAACTTGTGTGCAAATTTTGAGGTAATTCTGAGTTGGTTAGATGTGGTTCAACATGAGTTTTGAAAGTTGGAAGTTTGATTAGTTCATTAAGCTTTAATTGAGGCGTGATTTGTATTTTTGATGTTATTTTGTATGGTTTGGGATCTCGAGTAGGTCCATATTAAGTTTTGCGACTAGTTGTTGTATTTGGACGGAGCCTCGAGGGCCTCGAGTGTGTTTTAGATGGATTCTAGATTATTTTTTAGCTAGCCGGCAGCCCAGTTCTGGTGTCTTCGCACTTGCTAGAATTTGTCCACAAGTGCTAGTCCGCAGAAGCAGACTCTTTGGATGCACCTTTGATATGACAGAAGTGGAGCGTGGACCGCAGTTGTGAGGGGTCGGGGAGTAAATGAACTCGCAGAAGCAATGCCGCTGAAACAAATTTCGCCGCAAGTGCGATAGCACAGGGCAATGTTCTTTTAATCGAGAGTTTGGCCTTATTTATCATATTTTGAGATTGGGAGGTCAGATAGTGGGCGAAGTTTTAGACAATTTTCTCCACTTAGATTGGGGTAAGTATTCTTGACTTGGATTTGATTTTATTTCATAATTTGGTCTTTGTTTATGGTGTTTTGGTTGGTGAATATAAGAGGGAAAAATTATGGGGTTTTGGAAATATATTTCTAAAGTTAAAATGAAGATTTGAACTCTGATTTGGAGTCGATTTTGGATGAAAGTTATATATTTGGACTCATATTCGAATATGTGTTCGGGATTTGTGACTTTTATCGAGTTCCGAGAGGCTGGCACGGGTTGACTTTTTTGTTGACTTTGTGCAATTGATTAAAGATTCCATCTTTATTGTTTGGATTTAATTCCTATGATTTTTTTTGACATTATTGAGTTGTATTTTGATAGGTTTGGCACCTTTGGAGGTTGATTAGAGAGGAAATGCTATTTTGGCATATTAAAGCCTACCGGGAGGAGGTAAATCTCTTGGCTAACCTTGTTAAGAGGGAAACCCCATAGGAATCAACTTATTTTCTGTGTGTTTAAGTATTAAAGGTAGTGTATATACGTGATGTCGAGTGTATATGCACTTACCAAGTTTATATCATGACCGAGAGTAGAAATTGGGATATCTTAGGCTTTGTGGACTATGTGCTCATTTGATTCATGATTTATTTGGCTTATGTGACCACATTTGTTCTCTTATTCATGCTAGAAATCATGCATAGGATTATAATAAACATTGAAGGCATGGGAACTTATTCTTGATATGTTAGTTTGCTTAATTGCCCTTAGTCATATAGAGATTTCACATGTACATATCCGTATGATATTTATTAAGTCCTTGTGCGATTTGTGATCACACCCAACTATGCCTTATAAAAAAGACTAAGCGGTCGATGCAAATAAAATCCGGTCTAAGAGTCTAGAGTCAAACCCCACAAAGAACAAAGATTTTGTTGTAACTGTTAAGTATTACTAAGAAGGCAAGCTCGAAAAATTTCTATGATTTAAATATCAAGATTATTATGTCTAACTAATTAACTAACAAATTAAAATAGTAAAATAACAACTAAAGACACTAGGGGTTGGAGGCAAGATTGGAAAGGTCTAGGATTATGATTTCCCATATTTTCGAAATCCTCGCTGCTACATTTCCTATAAATTCCCTTAAGTATTTTCTATCGATCGTAAGTACTTTGGGTGTCGCAATTCTCTTTTGAGAAACTACCATAATTTAGTAGACATTTTATTTTTAACTATGGCAGCTGGCACAAATTCACCGCTCACTAAGATCGCACCAAGGTTTCATTATTTCTAATCCTGCCTTTAAACCCTTCGTATTGGTTTCTCAAATACATTAAGAGTGATGTTGCTCAGTGACTACCTAAATGTGTACCCTCTTCAAGCATTACACACTAAACAGGCACAGTTAGAGCTTTCAATCAACAATAATGTAAATATAGTTGAACAACTAGAGAAAGATCAACGACAAATTTATATTAAATGCAGTAAAAAATACATTGAACCCTAGATGAGAAAGCTTAGCTACTCATAATTGAATAAACTATCATAGTAATATTCAAGCACTAAACCACAGATTAAAGAAGAATGGAGAGAAAAAATCCTGTGATTCATGCTTCAGAGTGTTCCATAGCCTTTTTCCTCTCCAATAATGTTTGTGCCTTTAATAACTAAATTTAGGAGGTACTTATAAGGTAGGGTCTAAGTGTCCACGTCCAAAATTGAGGAGGAAACAAAAGTGGCTCGGTTAAGAATCGTCGGCGCGGGGCATCGTCAGAGGCGCAAAAATGCATTATAAGGTGCCATCAGATGCACCAATGTGATGCCTTGGACAAAGCCTTGCACTGTCTAAGGCTGTGACTTTTCATGGCCTTGTATTGTCTAAAGTTGTGACTTTTCAAGGCCTTGCAATGTCTTCTTTTATTGCTTTTTTTTTGTAGCTTCGAGGCACCATTTCGTGTAACTTTTCTCCACTTCATATCCAAGTATTTCTACACGTAAAATAAACTCAATTAAGCTCAATTGTCGCACGAATTAGCATCCAAACAAAAAAACAAGTAAGGTGAATAACGTCAAAATATTGGAATTATAGCACGACATCACCTTGTATCTATAATAATGAAGAAAATAAAAGAAAGAGAGTCAAGTCCTGTAGACGTTATAGCAGCTACCTTGAAGTCTCCAAGCACTGGTACTAGCATAGATCTAGCAATTACCACGTCCAGATGCACCTGAATCTGCACATGAAGTGCAGCGTGTAGTATTAGTATATACGACCCCATGTACTCAATAAGTAACAGAATTAACCTTGGGCTGAAAGTAGTGACGAGCTCAGAAGAAAACAGTCTAAATACGATATAATGAAAACACTGATGTAATGATGACAATAATAAATAACTCAAAGGAATTATCATAATTGGCTCGTTCATATTACAGAAATTTAGACTTGCTTTCAAGTTCAACAATTTATGCCCAACACTGATAGGAAGATGTCAATTACAGCTAGCATGAGGAATAGTACATCTCTATGCCTACATGTCAAGTATGCATGTCAAATGAATGATTTCACTGTGATATTCCCAAGTATTATCTCTCTCAGTATACTCAAACTGTCTGTCTCAAATGCCTACTCACCAAACATTCACACACACAATCACTCAGCACTGTACGGGTGTCTGGCATCAATGCCCCTCACCAAAGCACTTGTATATATTACTGTGCCTGCGCTCGCTACTAGTATGTCAGAATCCGAAGGGCCGGATCCTCCCAAAGCGCTAATCAAAAGCCAATAAGGCCTGCTACTGCGTGCAGCCCGATTCACATAATAATAATAATAATAGCAAAGCCAATATGGCCTGTTGCGCTGTGCAGTCCTATCCACAATTACACTCTCTACACGGCTCTAAGGCCCAAATCAGTCATCAATCTCTTGAGTCTCAAGGTCTCAGAATCTCGTACCAATTAGGCCCACAAAGATAACATGTGATGTAACAATAAGTGATGAATAGAGACTGAGATATGATATGCAAATGAAGAACCATGACTGAATATATAATTACAGGTAAAGCATGTAACTTAAAACAACATAAGTAGCCTCATTAGGTCTCAACCGAATAATCATATAGCCTAAACATGATATATAGCATGAATCACAACTCAATTACTCTAACAAGTAGGAATTACACGAATAAAACAAGACTTGATAGCATAACAGTACAAAAGTAAACTTGGATCATGTTTATCACGGTGCACGCCCACATGCCCGTCACCTAGCATGTACGTCACCCCAACACAACATAAATAATATGTTTTTAAGGGATTATTACACCCAATTCCAAGTTTAAAAATGTTACTTACCTCAAAACGCGCAACTCAATACCCCAACAAGTGCTTGACTCGTGAATTGGCCTCCGAATGACTCAAAGTTAGTCACAACAACATCATACCATCAATAATATACATAGGAAACATTCTCAAAAGATAAAGCTAAAGTCTTTAATCAAAAACAAAAAGTCAACCCAAAAATTCAACTTCGGGCCGGCACCCTGGAACCCCAAATTCACAAATTTCGAACACCCATCATTTATGAGTCCAACCGTACTAAATTCATCCAACTCCATCCACAAATGGACCCCCAAAATCACCAAATCTTACTCTCCAACAACATAGCCTAAAATTCGCCAAATTTCACCTCAAATTCACATAAACTAGGTTTAATAATCAATAGGGATTCAATATTTACTAATAGAAGTGATTAAACTTTACTTACCTCTTTAATTGTAGACAAAATCCTCTCAAAAATCTCCTTTAGCCGAGTTCCAAATCTCCCTAAATGAGAAAAACAATATAACCCTTCGAAATATAACACTGCTTGAGATTTCACACCTACGCCCGTAAGTCCGCTTCTGCGGTCAAAATTGTGCATCTGCACACTTCACTTAAACTCCGCCCCATCCCTTCTGTCCGCACCTGTGGAATACTTTCACATCTGCGATCCTAGCCTACCTGTCCTCTTCTACTTTTGGATAACTTATCCGTATCTGCGAGCTCGTAGATGTGGTCAATCTTCGCACCTACGACTTTCACCAGCCCCAACCCAAACATGCACATGTGGTAAAATGGTCTGTGTCTACGGACTTCCCCTGGGCTTTCGCACTTCGCTTCTACGACTCCTTAGTCACACCTGCAGCTCTGCATCTATGACCAAGCCCACCACAGATGAGATTACACCAGAAGCCTTACACCTTCACCAATGCTTTAATTCTAAAAATTGATCTGTTAACCATCCTAAACTCAGCCGAGGTCCCCGAGACCCCACCCAAATATATAAACAAGTCCTAAGACACAATACAAACTCGCTCAAAGCCTCAAACCACAAAATCAAACAACACCAAAATCACAAATCGTACATCTATTTAAGCCTAATGAACTAATGAACTTCCAACTTCTAAAACCAAACGTCAAACCATACCAAATCAACTCTGAATGACCTTAAATTTTGCACACTAGTCTGAAATGATGCAACAGGCCTATTCCATCTCTCGAAAACAAAATCCGAATCTGATATCAACAATGTCAACTCTTGATTAAACCTCTCAACTTTCCAAACATTCAACTCTCTAAATTTCGCTAAAAAGCCTCAAACCAAACTACGGACCTCCAAATCCATATCCGAACATACGCCTAAGTCCAAATCACTATACAAGGCTGTCGGAACCATCAAAACTTCATTCTGGAGTCATCTACACCAAAGTCAATCTCTGGTCAACTCTTTCAACTTAATCCTTCAACCTTAGGATGAAGTGTCCCAATTCACTCCGATTAACCCCGAAACCAAACCAACCACCCCGACAAGTCATGTAACCACAAATGAATGTAGAAGAAGCGATAAATAGGGGAACGAGGCTACTATATACAAAACGACCGACCGGTCGTTACAAGGTTAGAGCTGATACTTATTGGGTACTGATTGTTGTGTTCTCATACTATGCTTCTGCATAACGTTTTGTGCAGATCCTCAAATAGGTCCTAGCAGAGCTTCCTGATTTGAGCTAGGATACTATACAGAGACTTAGGGTTAGCTGCCCTTTATGGATCTATCTCGCAGTTCTTGAGTCCCTGTTTGTTTCCTTTATTTCTGGATATTGTATATCAGACAGTTGTTACGTATATATGCTAGTTTTTATTTCTGTAGTTTGCTCGTGTACTTGTGTCACCTAGTCTTGGGGGCATATTTTTTTGGCAGTGTTTAGGCCTTGCTTGTGGTTTTATCAAATATCATTACTGTTTTAGGACTATTTCCATCTTTTACTGTTATATCTCTCTATTAAATAATAAAAAAGCACTTCAATTGTTGATTTTGAGTTGGCTTGCTTAGCAAGAATTACTAAGTGCCATCACGACCTCAAGGTGGAATTTTGGGTTGTGACAAGTTGGTATAAGAGCTCTAGGTTGTGTAGGTCCCACGAGTCATGAGCAGCTTTAGGAGAGTCTCGCAGATGGTAAGAACACATTTTTCAGGAGCAATCGGAGGAACCTGCCCCTCATGAAAGGACTGCTAGAGGCTTTGGTCAAGGTAGAGGCATGGCACGTGCTGCAGTCAGAGCCCCTGCTAGGGCAGCCAATATGGAGCCACTAGTAGCTCCGGTGGAGGAGCAGGTTTTCGATTAGGGTAAGCAGTTGGAGCAGCCTAGGTCCTTGAGGGCTTTATTGCTACCCCAGCATTTCAGGATTCCCTTATTCGTCTTGTTCATCTTGTTGAGGGTCTAACACAAATCAGAGTACTTCCTATGGCACTTTCTACTTATCAGGCCGGGGGAGAGGCACAGACTCCCGCTGCTCACACTCCTCAGGAGGTTCTGCTGAACCTTGCTTTGGTGGAGTCTAATGGGTCGCATTCGCAACTTTTCAGCTTTAAGGGCCAACCAAGATGTGGTGGCCGTCATATGAGTGTAGCAGGATAGGTGGGTAACTTTCACTCACTTGGAGTTAGTTCTCACATATATTCTTATAGAAATTCATTCCCCTCACGCAGCGGGAGGAGATGCGGGGTCAGTTCGAGCACCTTCAGCAAGGTCGCACAACTGTGACTGAGTATGAGATGAGATTCACTGATCTATCCCGTCATACAACTTTATGATCCCCAACAAGGTTGAGAGGGTGAGGAGTTTCACTGAGGAGCTAAATTTTGGTATCAAGATTGCTATGTTTAGGGAGGCAGAGACTGGTAGGACATTTCTTTAGGCTATGGATATAGCGTAGGATTTAGTGCATTCGGAGTAAGAGTAGGGAGGGGTAAGAAGCCCAAATATTCTGAAGGTTTCAGTGGTACCTCGTCTGGAGGTAGGGATTATTCTACGAGAGGCCATCCTAGCAAGCCAGCTTCTTCATCATATCAGCCCACTCGTGGTGCTACAGTTCAGTCTTCATTCAGTACATTACCAGCACCGAGCTCCTACCGTGCTCCTTCAGCCCAAGGTCCTTACAGTGGGTACTAGGGTTATTAGAGGCAGCCTTAGATTCAGCAGCCATTCTCAGCTCAAGGTTGTTTTGAGTGTGGAGAAGCTGGGCATATCAAGAGGAATTGCCTAGACGTGGTAGAGGCACAACATATCTGGGTTCTCAGGCAGTGACTCAAATTCCAGTTTCTGCACCACCAGCCCCACCAGCTAGAGGGGGAGCTCAAGAAGTTAGGGGACACCCTAGAGGCAAAGGTCAATCGGGTAGAGGTCAAGCCCGCTGTTATGCATTTCTAGGTAGAATCGAGGCGAAGGCCTTTGATGCAGTGATTACAAGTATTATTTCACTGTGTCGTAGGGATGCATTAGTTTTATTAGATCCTTGTCAACATATTCCTAGGTGTCATCGTATTTGGATTTTCCCTGCAGTTCTCTTGATATTCCTGTTCATGTATCTACACATGATGGTGATTCTACTATGGTAGATTGGGTGTATCAGTTTTGTTTGGTTACTTTGGGGGCTATGAGACTCGTGCGGATCTTCTGTTGATTAGTATGGTGGATTTTTATGTGATTCCAGGTATGGACTCGTTATCTCCGTATCATGCTATTCTTAACTGTCACGCTACGACCATGACGTTAGCTATGCTGGGGTTTCTAGGGTTGGAATTGAAGGGTTCTCTTGGGCATACATCTAGGAGTGTGATTTATTTTTTGAAAGCTTAGCGGATGGTTGAGAAGGTGTATTTGGCGTACTTAGTCTTTGTGATGGATGTTAGTGCCGATACTCCTATCGTTGAGTTAGTTCCAATAGTAAAGGAGTTTCCAGATGTGTTTCTAGAAGACCTACCAGGCATGTCACCAGATAGGGATATTTATTTTGGTATTGACTTGGTGCCAGGTACTCAGCCCATATCTATTGCACCATATCACATGGCTCTAGCAGAGTTGAAAGAATTGAAAGAACAATTACAAGGGTTACTGGATAAGGGGTTCATCAAGCCTAGTGTATTGCCCTGTTGTTTGTGAAGAAGTGTGATGGTTAGATGAGAATGTGTAATGCCTATAGGAATTTGAACACGGTTACCATCAAGAACCAGTATCCATTGCCTTTCATTAATGACTTATTCGACCAGCTTCAGGGTGCTAGCGTATTCTCGAAGATTGATTTGAGATCTTGGTATTCCCAGTTAAATATCAATCTTTGGACATTTCCAAGACCGGTTTCAGGACTCGTTATGGGCATTATGAGTTTTTGGTGATATCTTTGGTTGGACTAATGCCCCAGTAGTCATTATGCATTTGATGAACAATGTGTTTCAGTTGTATTTGAATTCCTTTGTTATTGTGTTCAATGATGATATCTTGGTGTACTCGCGTAGTAATGAGGAAAGTTAGTAGCATTTAAGGACTGTGCATCAGATTTTGAGGGAGAATAAAGTATATGCTAAGTTCTCCAACTGTGACTTCTGGCTGGACTCGATGGTGTTTTTTGGCTAAGTGGTATCTATTGATAGGATTAAGGTGGACCTGAAGAAGATTGAGGCAGTTTAGAGTTGGCCCAAACCTCTACCTCTACGAAGATCGGAAGTTTCTTACGCTGGACTGGGTATTATCACCGCTTTATGGAGGGGTTTTCATCCATTACAGCCCCATTAACTCAGTTAATCCAGAAGGGAGCTCCGTTCAGGTGGTCAGACGAGTGTGAGGAGAGCTTTCAGACACCCAAGACAGCATTGACTACGGCTCCAGTCTTAGGATTTCCCTCAAGATCAGGGTCGTACATGGTCTATTGTGATGCTTTGACGGTTGGTCATGGATGTGTATTAATGCAGGACGATAAGGTGAGAACCTTTGTGTCGCGCCTCTCACACTCCAACGTTGGAAGGTGCGACTGGCACAAGTTGCCCAAAGGCCCGTGCGAACCGACGTCCATACTTAGACCTCTTTGTTATGGAATCTGGCCAATGAGGCCTCTAACTAATAAATACCAGAATTTAAAATGTACACAACTGCCTGAGAAAGGAATACTTTTATTTATCCAACTTCACAACTATTGCAAGCATTGTCATGACCAACCCTTACATACATCTGAACACTAGCCTACAAGCCTTTAAGAGTGCTAAAAGGTAGTATATGACTCGGTCGGGACAGGGCCCCACCCTACCCAAAATTTACTAAAACATACACTTCGGTACCTATTAATTTTGAGCAACTACTCCAGAGAAGTGGAGTGCAACGACTAACATCTGGAGCAAACACCCTATTGGGGAGGGACGTCATTGGTTTTGTCTGTACCTGTGAGCATGAACACAGCGCCCAAAGAAAAGGGCGTCAGTATAAAAGATGTACTGAGTATGTAAAATGGATAACGTTGTAAATCAAAGACATAACATAAGAGATAGAAATACTCAAGTTTATCTTGAATACCGAGGACAAGCCACCAAAGGCTTACATTGCTATAACCATAAATCATGAGTATATGCAAGCTTTTGTAAAATCAAGCCACTCATTGGGGCCATGCATTATATATATAGACACACACACCCACACCCACACCCACATGTATTCAGCCATTCTTTGAGGCATATCATCACTTTACACTCTATACCCGGCCTCAGGTGGTCTCGGCAGTATCCGGCCTCAACAGGACACCGCATAGTCGGCCTCAAGAGAGCTGGGTAACCTCATATCACACATCACTCAATACCCTTCCTCATAGAAGATTTTATCCTACCATGCATCAGAAGGTCTCGATGTACCCGGTCTCAACAGAACACAATGTAGTCGGCCTTAAGAGATCTCAGTAACCTAACGTCACACGTTATCGTACGGGGCAACACAAGGGCTCAGTAAATATTCATATCATATCTCATTATACCCAACTGATCAGTGGTTGCACTTAGGTGCCGTACCTGGCCGACTATAGTGCTGCGACTATAGTGCCGCTCCATAAAGTTATATATGTGTATATATATATATAAGTGTAATCCAGAGACAATTTCAAGGGATACTAAGATCATACTCATAAGGGATCATATTTTTCAGAACTAAGGAAACTATCAGGAAATATATATATCAAATTTAAGGAAATCCACCGGTAAGAATAATGCACAAGAACAGAAACAACATCAAGGAAAGATCTTAGAACAAACTAATCTCACCACAAAAAAATCTTTGAAGGAGAGAGAGACGCTCATACCAAGAAAGAGAGTTGTCTTGCACACCTGGTTAAAGAATTACGTACACTTCTACGGTGGTTAACTCTGCCTCCAAAAAATCTCTAGAATTTGTACAATGAGACAAAAGATATTACAGTGACGATTCCAAGCTCCTTCATAATAGATACAACGAGGTTCATCTCTGATTTGGCTTTAGACTGTTTGGAAATTCTAAAGAGGATTTGCGAACTTTTTAGGGTGAACTATAGTGGGTGACACTTCCTATAATGAAATAGAAAGAGTTACTCTGCCTTTTTATACTATGCCATATTCTAGGAAATTTTTGCCCCACCAGCAAAAATGGGTCACCCCGCACCGGTCACTATGCCCGAGAGGACAGCTGGCGCAAGTCCAAAATAACACGTAGCCGCCTTCTCTCCTCATACGCATCGCTATATGGTTAGTTGTACATAAATTTCATATATTTCAACTTCATATATGGGGTAATAGTGTGGGACGTAACATCATCCTCCCCTTCGCAACATTCGTCCTCGGATGTTGAATCGTAGTCAATTCTTGCAAACTTCTTTAGTCATCTCGGGTTGTGCCATCCATGTTAGTTTCATTGTTGCCTTCCGTAGTGTGGAATAGATGGGGGTATCTGGTTCTCATGTCTTCTTTAGCTTCACAGGTCATTTCTTCTATATTATTGTACCTTCAAAGTACTTTTACCGAAGTAACCTCATTGGTTCGCAGCTTACGCACTTGACGATCTAGGATAGCCATTGGAACTTCTTCATAAGATAGGCCCTCAGTAACATGAATATCTTTAATATGGGTAATACGGGATGGATCGCTCAAGCACTTTCGAAGCATAAGAACATGGAATACCGGATGCACTACTTCCAATTCGGGGGGCGGCTCGAGCTTATAAGCCACTTGACCAACTTTGTAAATAATTTTATATGGTCCAATATACCGAGGACTGAGTTTGCCTTTCTTACCAAACCTCCTCATGCCTTTCATAGGCAACACCCTTAAGAATACCTAGTCAACCGTAGCAAACTTTAAATCTCGTTGTCGGTTATTCGAGTAAGATTTTTTCCTGCTTTGAGCGGTCAATAGTCAGCTTTGAATCATTAACACCTTTTCTACAGCCTGTTGCACGTGCTCAGTATACAATAACTTTGTCTCACCAACTTCGAACCAGCCGATAGGAGAACAACACTTCCTTCCTGTAGGGACCCATACGGTGCCATCCGAATGCCAGCATGGTAGCTGTTGTTGTAAGCAAATTCGATGAGTGGTATATGATAATCCCAACCCCTTTTGAAGTCTATAACATTTGTTCCTAACATGTCGTCGAGCGTCAGAATAGTGTGTTCGGCCGGACTATCTGTTTGTGGACGGAAAGCTGAACTAAGGTTGATCCTCATACTCAATTGTTTTTGGAATGATCTCCATAAATTAGATGTAAACTGGGCACCACTGTCTGATATGATGGAAATCGGAACCCCGTGGAGTCGAACTATTTCTTTGATATATAACTTAATATAATCTTCAGCTGAGAAAGTGGTCTTAACTGGTAAGAAATTAGCTGATTTGGGGAGTTGATCTACGATGACCCATACAGAATCAAATCATCAACGTGATTATAGTAATCCGGTAACAAAATCCATATTGATCATATCCCATATCCATGTTGAATTTTCCATATTTTAAAGCAATCTTCCTAGTTTCTAGTGTTCAACCTTAACTTGCTGGTAATTTTGACACTGAGTGACGAATTCAGCAATGTTCCTCTTCATGCCATTTCACCAGTATAGTTGCGAAGATCGTGATACGTCTTGGTTGACCCCGGATGAACAGAATATCGTGATTGGTGAATCTTTGCCAAGATCTGCCTTTAGAGTCCCCCGACATATGGCACACATAACGGTCCAGGTTTCTAAGGACTCCATCATCGGATAACTCGAACCCTTGCTTCTTTTGATGTGGGAGTCCTTCTCTTATTTTCACCAAAGTTGGATCGTCAAATTGCAGTGCATTTACTTCAACTACTAGTAAGGATTCGGCAGCATTTCGAATGTGGCCTCTCCACTACCGGTATCGGTTAATCGTACACTGAAATTATCCAACCGGTATAAGTATTTAGTAATTTACAACTTATAATATTCCACATGTTGTAGGCTGCCCATAGATTTTCAACTAGCGTGTCGGCTACAATGTTAGCCTTCTTGGGGTGGTATAGAACATCAACATCATAATCCTTTAACAATTCAAGCCATCTCTGCTGTCTCAAATTCAAATCTTTTTCGCTTGAATATGTACTACAAACGCTTGTGATCAGTGAATATGTCAACATGAACTCCATACAGATAATGACGCCATATTTTCAAGGCAAATATAATAGCTGCTAGCTCCAAATCATGAGTTGGGTAATTCTGCTCATGTTTCCTGAATTATCTCAAAAGTCTAATCAATATATAACGTACCCCTTAGCTCCTTCGCGAAGAGTTAGAACTGGCGTCGAGGTTAGCCTGTTCTTCAACTCTTGGAAGCTCTTCTCATACACATCGGTCCACCAGAATTTTGTTTCCTTATGCGTCAACTTCATTAATGGAGCGACAATGGATGAAAATTTTTCCACAAACCTTCAGTAGTAACCGGCTAAGCCCAAGAAGTGGCATACCTCGGTCGAAGTTATGGGTCTTGGCCAATTCTTAACTACTTCAACCTTTTGACCATCAGCTTTGATACCCTCACCTGATACTATATTCCCAAGAAAAGCCACTTAGCTCAGCTAGAACTCGCACTTGAAAAACTTGGCGTACGACTTGTGATCCCAGAGTTTACGTAGGAACTTTTGCAAATGCTCTGCCTGCTTTGCTTCTGATCGAGAATACACCAAAATAACATCTATGAACACGATCACGAAGATATCCAAAAATGGAGTGAACACTCGGATCATTACATCCATAAAAACCGGTGGTGACGTTAGTTAGGCCAAATGACATAACGAGAAATTCGTAATAGCCATACCTGGTGCGAAAGGTTGTCTTCAGAATATCTTCTTCCTTGATTCTTAACTGATGACATCCTAATCTGAGGTCAATCTTCGAAAAATACTTAGCGCCTTCCAATTACTCGAATAAATCATCGATCCTCTGGAGAGGATACTTGCTGTTGATTGTTACCTTGTTCAGTTGTCAATGATCAATGCACATCCTCAACGAATCGTCTTTATTTCGAAAATATAGTACTGGAGCTCCCCACAGGGATGTATTGGGTCGGATGAATCCCTTATCTAAAAGATCTTTCAATTGAGCATTTAATTTATTCAACTCGACAAGAGCCATCCTGTACGGAGCGATAAATATCAGTTGTGCATCAGGTGGCACATCTATGGGAAACATGATCTCTTTCTCGGGAGGGATTCCTGGGAGCTCATCAGGAAACACATCAGAATATTCACTCACAACCGGAACCAATCGAAGGGTAGGAGGCTCTGCCTCTACATCATGCACCCGCACCAAATGATAGAAACATCTTTCCGTGATCATCTTTCGAGCCTTAAGGTAAGAAATAAACTTCGCTCTTGGAATTGCAATAACACCCTTCCATGCGATAAACGGCTTCTCCTAGATAATTAAAGTGAACAACTTTCGCCCAACAATACAAGTTGGCATAGCACGAAGCCAACAAGTCCATCCCCATAATGACGTCAAATTCCATCATCTCTAATTCAATCAAATAAGCTAAGGTATGACGTTCATAAATCATAACATCACAACCTCGGTATAACCGCATAGCTATCACGGACACACCTATGGGCGTGGACACTTCGAACAGCTAATGTAATAATTCAAGCTCATACCACATTTATTAGCAACCAATGGGGAAATATATGACAAGGTGGAACCTGGATCTATCAGAGCGTACATCTTAATCGAGAATACAGATAGTATACTTGTAACCACATTCGGTGATGACACTAGGCTATGTCATCCCGACAATGCATAAATGTGGTTCTGCGGCCCACCCGAGTTAGACGCTCCACCTTTACCTCTACCTCTTCCGACCGACGGTTGCATGCCTTGCTCATGAGGGCGTAATGATGATGAAGAAGATGCTGCAGATCCCTTTGGCGGTATCATGTTACCCATATTCCTTAATGGACAAAAACGCATAATGTGATCGGGCTGCCAACAAGAATAGCATACTAGCTGCAAATGCCAAAATCAATTCCTATCACATCGGTCACAATGCGGCGCCAAAGGCCTCATTTTACAAAGCTCTCCACTATATTGTGAGTTCTAGCCTCGGATTTTCTTACCCTAACGGAAACAAGTGGTTCGGTCACGACGATGACCCTAGGACTGTGTGGTTGCATCAGCTACCGGATAAGATGGGTGACGAGGAAACGGGGGTCTGAACTAACCTTGAGATTCTCCAATATCACATGTAGACCGAGATCTTTTATGTTTGCCCCGATCATGCTCTCGAGAAGCTCGTTGTTGCTTTTTTTAACCCTCAAAGCTCTATGTATAGGCTTGAATGCAAGCAATGTCCATGTTCAGACTCAGAGAAGTAGTGGTACATTCATTGATCAAATAGTGACCCAGAACACCCACAAACTGATGTACTCTATCACTCATCTCAGCCACAACCAAAGGAGCATACTTGGCCAAGGAGTTGGATTGCATGTTGTAGTCCAAAACACTCATGGTACCCTGCTCTAAACGTAAAAAACTCCCTCCATCCTACTGGTGGAGCAAGAGGTCCCCCTAGCTTTTTTCCAGGTTTCATACCAAATCATAACAATATCCCTCAATGTATATAAGGCAAGCTCTAC
Organism: Nicotiana obtusifolia; assembly: GCA_002018475.1. Classification (NCBI taxonomy): domain Eukaryota; kingdom Viridiplantae; phylum Streptophyta; class Magnoliopsida; order Solanales; family Solanaceae; genus Nicotiana; species Nicotiana obtusifolia. The sequence goes on from MCJB01020736.1 coordinate 132,637, forward strand.
AGACTCCGCTATTAGTAGCGTGCATATCTCGTAAAGTCCACTGCATCTTATCTAAAGAATTATGGGGATCTTTGAATCTGTTCCTATAAATATGGGGGGAGGGGGGGCGTTTACAAATTTATGATATCCAAAACTCTTGTACTATCTACTCTATATGAGGTGGCAGAGGCTTGACGTTGGGCCTGAGTATCGGCCTCTTAACGGAGTCCGTGTTGACCCATAGGGGCAGGTGGCACCCGACTGGTACCTCCTCTTGCTTCTTCATTTAATCCCTAAATAACTGCCTGACAGCTCGTAGTAGGCACAACTATAAACATTAACAATATGGTGGTTAGAAACGAGTACTTACGACTCTATTCTAGCGCACGATCTAGATAAGAAGGAAAAGTATTCACCCTAAATATCCCATAGCCTCCTGTTTATAAGTATGGTGCACGACATACCCATAAACAAGACTCTACTAGATATTAATTGTTGACTCCCTAGGCAGACCTGCTCTGATATCATATTTTTCAGACCCCAACTTTGGGATGTGCGATTGGCACACATTGCCCGAAGGCCCATGCGAACTGACGTCCATACTTACACCTCTTTATTATTGAATCTGGGCCAATGAGGATTCCAAGTAATAAATACTAGAATATAAAGTGCACACATCTGTCTAAGAAAGGAATATTTTCATTTATATAACTTCATAACGGTTACCAACATGGTCATGAAAACCCTTACATACATCCGAACACTAGCATGCAATCGTCTAATAGTACTAAAACGTAGTACATGACTTGGTCGGGACAAGGCCATATCATACCCAAAATTTACTTAAACATACACTTCGGTACCTATTAACTTTTGAACAGCTACTCCATAGAAGTGGAGTGCAATGACCAACAGTTGGAGAAAACACTCTATTGGGAAGGGACGTCACTGGATCTATTTGTACTTGTGGGCATGAACACAACGCCCAAAGAAAATGGCGTTAGTATGAAAGATGTACTGAGTATGTAAAATGGACAACGTGTGTAAATCAAAGACATAACATAAGAGATAGAAGTATATCATTTTATCCTGAATGCCGAGGACAAGCACCAAGGGCGTATACTGCTATAACCATGAATCATGAATACATGCAATTGGGGCCAAGTTGGGGCCATGCATATATATATATATATTCAACCACTCTTTAGGGCATATAATAATTTTACACTCCATACCCGGCCTCATAGAGGACTCGATCGTACTCGGTCTCAGGTGGACTCGACACTAACTGGCCTCAATAGGACTCAACGTAGTCAGCCTCAAGAGAGCTTGGTAACCTCACATTACACCACTTCATACCCAACCTCATAGAGGACTCTATCTTACCTAGCCTCAAAAGGTCTCAACTATACCCGGACTCAATAGAACTCGGCGTTGTTGGCCTCAGTAGAGCTCGGTAACCTCACATTACACATTATCGCACCCGGCCACACTAGGGCTCGGTAAAATATCATATTATGTCTCATCATACCCAACTAATCAGTGGTTGAACAATAGGAGCAGTACCTGACCGACTATATATATATATATATATATATATTCAATTTAAAGAGATACTAAGATTAAACTCAAAAAGGATCGTGTTTTTCTGAACTCAGGGAGCTATTTGGAAAAATATCTCAAATTGAAGGAAAGCCAACAGTAAGAATAATGCACAAGAACAACAATAAAATCATTGGGAAGCCTTAGAAAAAACCAATCTCACCAGACAAAAATCCTTGACGGAGAGAGAGACGCACATACCGAGTCATGCCAAGAAAGAGAGTTGTCCTACATACCTAATTGAATATTTGCTACACTTCTATGGAGGTTAACTCTGCCTCCAACGAACCTCCAGAATCATTATAATGAGATAATAGTTTTTCCACTGACGATTCCAAGCTTCGTTACGCTAGATCCTTCTAGGTTCGCCTCTTATTTGGCTTTAGATTGTTTGAAATTCTAAAGAGGATTTGAGAGCATTTTGGGGTGGACTCTAGTGGGGGACACCTCATAGAATGAAAGAGAAAGATTTATTTTGCCTTTTTATACTAAGCTAAGTTCTAAGAAATTCCACCGCCCCACAGCAAAAAGTGGTCACCCCGCACCGGTTACTATGCCCGGTGAGAAAGCTAGCGCAAGCCTAAAGAAACGCGTAGCCAACTTTTGTCCTCATACACGTCGCCATATGGTTGGTTGTACTTAAACTTCATAAATGTTTCAACTTCATTTGTGGGGGATAAGTTTGGGGTGTAACAGCACTAGCTGATGCCCCGTGAGAAGAACTATCTGGTGTATAATTTGGAGTTAGCTACTATTGTACACGTGCTCAAGATTCGGAGGCACAATTTATAAGGTGTGTCTTGTTAGGTATATACAGATAACTGGAGTCTCTAGCACTTGTTTAAATAGAAAGACTCGAACTTGAGGCAACAGAGATGGTTGGAGCTATCGAAGAACTATGATATCACCATTTTTTATCATCCAGGGAAGGCCAATATAGTAGCTGATGCCTTAAGTAGAAAGGCGATGAGCATGGGGAGTTTGGCATTCATACCAGTTTTGGAGAGGCCGTTAGCCATAAATGATCATGCTTTAGCCAACATGTTCATGAAGTTGAATATTTCGGAGCCTAGCAAGGTTCTTGGTTGTGTTGTGTCTTAGTTGTCCTTGTTTGAACACATTAAGGCATTCTAGTATGATAACCCCCACTTGCTTGTCCTTATGGAAACAATGCAGCGAGGTGGTTTAAAGGAGGTGACTATTGGTAATGATGGGGTATTGAGGCTTCAGGGTCACATTTGTATTCCAAAGGAGGATGGTTTGGGTGTTTAATCTTGAGGAGGCTTAGAGTTCGGGGTATTCTATTCACCTAGGTGCTAAGAAGATCTATCGTGATTTGAAGCAACATTCTTGCTAGAGAAGGATGAAGAAGGACATCATTGAGCATGTTGCATAATGTTAGAATTGTTAGCCGGTCAAGTATAAACATCTGAGACCGGGTGGGTTGCTTCCAGAGGTTAGATATAACGGAGTGGGAGTGGGAGCATATCACTATGGGTTTTATGGTTGGGTTGCCACGGAACTTGAGGAAATTTTATGTTTTGTGGGTTATTCTGGACAGACTGAACAAGTCTGCACATTTCATTCATGTCATGACTTCCTACACTTCTGAGCAGTTGGCTTGGATTAATCTTAAAGAGATTGTTTGATTACATGGTATGCTTGTGTAATTTAGTTCGGATCAAGACACTTAGTTTACATCACATTTTGGAAAGCCGTGCAACGTGAGCTGGGCACGCAGGTTAAGTTGAGTACAATATTTCATCCTCAGATGCACATGTAGTCTGAACGGACCCTAGTGATCTTGGAGGATAAGTTGACAGCGTGTGTCATTGATTCGGGGGCCAGTAGGATCGGTTTCTACCACTAGCGTAGTACACCTAAACAACAACTACTAGTCGAGTATTCAGATGGCCCTATACGAGGCCTTATATAGGTGGTGATTTCGTTCTCCGGTTGGTTGGTTTGAGCCTTGGGATGCTAGGTTGTTGGGAACTTATTTAGTTTGTGATGCTTTGTAGAAGGTGAAGTTGATTCAAGAAAAACTTCATACAGCGTAGTCCAGGTAGAAGAGTTATGCTGATAAAAAGATTCATGATGTAGCTTTCATGGAGGGTCAGAGGGTTCTTCTCAGTTCGCCTATGAAGGGCGTGATGAGGTTCAGGAAGAAGGGAAAGTTGTGCCCTTAGTACATTGGTCCATTTGAACATTTGGAGAGAGTGGTCGAGGTGGCTTATAGGCTATCTTTGGCACCCAGCTTGTCAGGAGTTCATCATGTGTTTCATGTTTCCATGCTTCAGAAGTATCATATGGATCAGTCACATCTGTTAGATTTCAGTTCATTGCTATTGCTTTAGAACTTGGCTTATGAGGAGGAACCAGTGGCTATTCTAGATAGGCATGTTCAGAAGTTGGGATCAAAGGATATTGCATCGGTGAAGGTTCAGCGGAGAGGTCAACCAGCTGAGGAGGCAACTTGGGAGACCGAGCATGATATGTGGAGCATATATTCTCATCTTTCTAGCATTCCAGGTATGTTTCTAAACTCGTTCGAGGTCGAATGTTTGTTTGAGTGGGTGAGAATGTAATGACCCGAACAGTCGTTTTGTGTAGTTGAGCACTATTTTCCTATTTAATATTTCATGTATGTGCATTTAATTTTTTTTTCTTGTAGGGTTGATTAGTTTGTCTTTGGGAAGCTTCAGGAGTGATTCGGAATACTTATTGTCATTTATTGAAGCATAAGTTATAAGAGTTTCCCAAGGTTTAACTTTTACGTAAGTAACCTAGGAATAGTATTTGATAGTTCCAATAGGTTTCTATATTGATTTTGGACTTATGCATATGTCCGGATTTGGATTTGGAGGTTTATTTTCTTTATATGATTTTTGTAGCTCACTAGCATCTAGATAGTCCCAGAAGCAAAAGAAATTTTGTCAAATTTTGAAGCACTAAATCTTGAGGGTGAGTTAAAGAATGATTATAATGATAGTTTATGGGTAAGAAGGATAACTCTGTACTTAGTTAAAACCTGTGGGTCTTAAATTCTATTGAGGTTTGAGAACCTAAAGGAGATAAATTACTGGCAAGAAAGCTTAAGTACTCTCTCCAAGGAAAGAAAAGGACAAGATTCAATATTCGAGGATGAATGTTCCTAAGCGGGAAAGAATGTAAGGCTCCGCAAAAAATACCTAATGATTTAAGACCTTGTAGCGAAACAACGTTAATTGGGAATAATATTTTTCATAACTAAAGGAGACCTATGGGGTAAAATCACATTAGTTTGGCATGAAAATACACGTGGAAAGTGTTTTGGAATATATTAAGGAGGTTTGTAAGTGGGAAGAAGTTTCTTGGAATGAGTTGGAAATATTAAGTGGAAAAGATGTCTCAGTTTTCACAAGACCTGACTTTGAACGAATATGACTCTCATCATATAAAGATATTTTTTCATGAATTTCATCCCTAACGCATATCCCTTCGAGTCTAGTTTCCAAGGCATCAAACCATTTATCATTTGTGTATTGCTATAAACAGTTATAATCAAAGTGCTAAGGCAGGTGGAATAAGGAAAGTATTGCTAAGCTTTAAATCCCGCCTCGAGATCTATACTTTTCATTTTGCATACCACAGATGGCCACGAATGAGGTGACATCATGCAATCATGGTTTCATACTTATATGAAGGTTATGAGGTGAATACAGATCAATATCATAGCAAGGCATCGAAGGAGAGTAAGTTGGAAAACATGAAATAGAGAAAGGATGCACGGGTTTGAACGAACCAAGACTCCCAGCCATTTCAGAAAATAGCGAAGCGAGGCCCCAGCACGCGAACTTGAACGAGGGATCATCCATGTCCGCATGACGTGCGAGGATGAACAAGCTAAGCCTGAAGCCTTTTAAAGGGCATTTCGGAAGCTCACTTCTCCCACTCCTCTTGGCCGATAATTGGAGCCTTTCTCCACTCTCTCAAGACCCCAAACCTTTCCATCTTAATGGTAAGAAAATCCCACTACTTTGATGTTATGTTTTATCATTTTAACACATGAATTAATGCAATCAATGAATGGAATCAATCAATCTTCAAGGAATCACTTCAAGAACTCAAGAGGATGGTTTCTTAAGATTTCATTCAAAAGGTAATTCTACAACTTTAAGCCTATATACATGGTCAAATATTGAGTATACGAGTAGGAATTGAGCCTTGGAACTTATAGAATGGTGACTGGAAGCCATAAGTTCTCAACCTAGGTTAATAGGTATTGTAGAGGTTGTGACATCTAATAATTGATGAAATTCGTTGGTTTGGAGTAGATTGTTAGACATGCATGTATTGTTAGAGGCTATGAAATACTTAAGGCTAGTTGTGGGATGCGTTATTGGAAGGAATGGTGGTAGTTAGATGAACAAATGCTATAATTAAGAGTTTTAGCAATTTATGTTTACTAGGTGTTCGATAAAGTACCTAGATGGTAAAAATTATGGAATTTACTACTAATATTAATCCCATTTGATTATGTTGTTGTAGATTGAAGTTCTTTAGTATGGTGAATCATCTTAGTATCGTTATGGGGCAAATTTGAGGTATATTGGCTGAACTCCCTCCGTAGAATCAGATTTCATGAATTCCTCATGAAATCCAAGTTTGATTTGTTCGAGTTCCTATTCTTATTATGTTAAATTTCCTCTTAGGGATGACTTAAATATTGTCTACATACTCATGTGATGTTTCAATTCTTGTCTCTATGCTCATCTTTGGAGATTATTACAAGTACGATTGACTTCTCAAATGCTTATGAGTTCAATTCAAGTTTCTATTACAATCATTATGTTCCCCTTTTTAGATATATTCCTAGTGGCTTAAGCTCTTATTAATCATGTGGTCATAGAAATGATTTCTAATGTTTTAAATACCTTTAATATTTTTTGATGACCCATAGCAAGAAAAAGGAAGTGATAGTATGACAATGAAATATGGCCACTTTCCAAAATGAGAACTATGAGGTATTTTATGTCCCAAGGGACAATGAAAAGAAAAGACTTCCAAGAAAGATGAACTCGGCTAATGACCCTAAGATGACAAACAAATACGTTATAAAATGAAGGAGAGATGTTCTATGCTTAACAATGATGAGCCATATAGATGATGATTTAGGCCCATATGCCATTATAATATATTCATGTATTCTCCTATAATTTTCTAATGTAATAAACTATGTTTCCACATAACAAACATACTAAGGTCGCCCCCGGTACCCAAAAGAGTACGAACATGAATTTAAAATATTTCAATGATATGATATCTTATGACCCTAAAGGTAATATTATTCGTGTTGCTTTGAGCTTGCATATAGTCATTTACATAATCATGTGTTATGTGCCCTATGGACGGTCTGGTGAAACGCATAGGATGCATACTATAGGTGTCTGGTGTTGCCAAACACATAGGTGCATAGTATAGGTGAGCCTTATAGACGGTTTGGGGAAACGCATAGGTGCATATTATAGGTGAGCCCTATGGGCGGTCTGGTGAAACGCATAGGTGCATCGTAAAGGTGAGCCCTATGGATAGTCTAGTGAAACACATAGGTGCATAGTAAAGGTGAGTCCTATGGACAGTCTGGTGAAACGCATAGATGCATCGTAAAGGGGAGCCCTATGGACGGTCTGGTGAAACGCATAGGTGCATAGTAAAGGTGAGCCTTATGGACGCTCTGATGAAATGGGTTGCTGCCATTATTATTGTCCTTCACTTGTGCATACTGTTACATGCCCTATGGAGGGTCTGGTGAAACGCATAGGCGCATAGTAAAAGTTAACTATGGACGGCCTAGTGAGACGCATGGGTCAACGCGGGCTAAGGTGGTCCCTAGGGACGATCTAGTGAAATACATAGGTGCCATTATCATTGTGTTTGTTTGTACATATTATTACATTTATATAATATTTTGTGTCCCACACATAGCTCACATGGCTCACTTGATCCCAAAAGAAGTTTAGAATGATATAAGTATAATAGATTCTTGATGTACTTCATTTACCTTTTATTTGATGTACCGTATTTTTATGTGTTCTGTCTACCTTACATACTAGTACTAATCCACATGTACTCATGTCCTTTTTGCAAAGGTCGCTGCATCATTTAATGGGTGTCGGTATACTTCTAATAGATGATGGGGATCTTTGCTAGGGATCTGCCTCAATACTTAGCTTATGCTGAGTCTGCTATTGTTCTAGTGGGTATTTGAGTCTAGTTCATTTTATGTACTTAGGTATCTATTGTCATAAAAGCTCCATGTACACTGTGGGTCGTGTACATATTTTGAGTTTCGTCATGTATTTATATTAATAGTTTATTCAGTTATTTATAAAGCTATATATCCATCATGAGAATAATTTTAGGCCATTGAGCCAAATGTATTTAATATAAATGTTAAGATCTAATTATGTTATGGTAAATCGTGCATGAAAACGGATGAGAGGTTGATGTAACGTAGGCTGGCTCGACTGGGTTAACTCAATTGAGTGCCAGTCACACTCCCCAAGGTTGGAGCGTGACATTCATGTATCTATAGTTCCCGAGTCCATGTTCTTTTCCTTTATTTCTGTCTATCGTATTTTGGACAGTTGTTATGTGTATAGACTTGTTCTCATTTTCGTAGTTTGCTTGTGTCACGACCCAATACGTACTATAGGCCGTGATGGCACCCAGCATTGCTGTTAGGTAAGCCAACGTGAACCACCAACTGAATTATCCGTTCATAAAACTTTTAAAATCAAAAATTGCATTAAGAAAGTTGAATTAAGTCTAGAAATCATAGTAAAATACTTTCATTCTTACTAAAACACAGAGTAAGAAACGAACATAAAGCTAAATGATGATAATATTAGGTATAACAATAATCATCCACTGGAGATCTCCAAAACCTGGTATCCCGAGTGCATGAGCATCCAGTAAAATATACAAAATCACTATAACTACTGTCCGAAATAAAATAAATAGAAATAATTAAACATAGTGAGAAGGAGACTCCGGGTGATGTGGATTGGAACATGGAAAGCAGCTCATCGCTGAGTCTCCGGATAGTGCGTCTACGCGCCTGAGTGACCAACTAAATTACCTGCCTAAGTACTTGTACAATTAAAGCAGAAGTGTAGTATGAGTATCTAATTCAACGCGTACCCAGTAAGTATCTATTCTTACCTCGAAAAATTAGTGACGAGGGGTCGACATCGACACTTACTAGTGGTTCAATAACAAAGGACATTAAAATAGACAGTAATATGGCCCAACAAGTAGCAAAGAAATAGAAAAATATAAATAACACGATTTTCAACATAAAAATAGTTATGAAATCATCAATTATCACATGCTATCTCGAACTAACAAGGATGATCAAGACAATGTGAAATCTAATGTTTGGAAACAACTTAGTGTGTACTCCGACCTCTATCGAATATTATGCACGAATTCTGCCTAGGTCCTACAGCCCGATCCATAATAATAGTGTACACTGGTGAGGTCGTACGGCCAGATCAATGAATGAATCTCATAATACTACCGTGGTCATACGGTCCGATCCATAATGCTATTTCATAGCACTGTCGAGGCGTATGGTCTGATCTATAGGAATAAAGAAACTTTCCCACCTGCGAACATATGTACGGGTCAGGAAGACACAGAACTACCGATCACGTAAACACAACGCGAATATAGGAATACAAGAGTAAGCAAAATTGTTACCGATAATTATATATCCCGCCAAAACTCAAGATAAAGTCGCTCGGTCAAAACATAAAATCTAGTCTAAATCTCAGTTAAATATCAAGTGATCAACATCAAGTTTAATTCAAGTAGCACAGTTAAGGCAAGATGTAGGTTTAAGTCTACTCGGACATAAATATAAATCTAGCTTACGTACGGATGCTCGTCACCTCATACATATGTAGCACCCATAACACGTAGTACAAAGCCTATAAAGTACCTACATGGATAATTTCCTCTTACAAGATTAGGCAATAGACTTACTTTACTTCCAAGTCAACTACTCAGCTCCCACGCCTTACAAGTCACCTCAAAACGACGTCGACCAACTTGAAACTAGACAAAAGACATACAAATGTCACGACCCAAATTTAGGATTGTGACCGGCGCTTAGGAGCAAGTGCTCCCAAGTATGTCTCATCGGAAATTTTTACAGAAAATCGGATAAAGTTTCCCCTGTTTTTGGACCATCTAAAAATTTTTCCTGTCCCAAACCAACAACCAAACATCCTAATATTAAACCAAACAATTGATAACTTGTCAATTAACCAAATACAAGTCTCCAATATAACTAAACCACCAACTAACTAATAGAAATACTAATCTATCTCCAACTTTGATAAAGGATAACGATACTCGATATAAAACCATAATAACGAAAGAATGCGCATAACACTAAAATAATGACTATGGAGCCACTCTAAGAGTTCAATGAAAACACTATAACAATCAGAAAATCTATGCCCACGCGAACAAGTGCGAGGCTCACCGAGAAAATGCCAACCTGTGCGCTCTAATTGACGAGATCCTCGCCTGCGTCAACTGCTGTCTCTGTAAAATAAATTAGCGGGGAATGAGCCGCTAGCTCAGTGAATAATAATATTTAACCACAACCGTTTTTATTTGGGGACAGTCAGAAAACATGCTAGTATCTCAAAGAGAAAATCACATAAAAATGCTCTTTCAGAAACAATAAATAATTTCTAGTCTCATCACGCTCTTCTTGTAGTAAAATATAATAAACAATTCAGTAATAAGCTCGGTAACCACTGTATAATATCAGTATTCACATTTTGGGAGGTCTCAATGAACGGATCATGTAATCGATATAACTGTGGACTTCTTTACCATAAGTCATATATAACGGTAGTCCCTACTCGAGGGAAATCGGTAACGGTATGCTAGTTCTACCTTCCCACTAGCGAGGGCTATAACGGTAATCAGTAATTACAAGGTGCACCAGGTCTAACGAACCAGCCGTTATACGGGATCCTTCAATGTCTACTCCCATTTATACTTGTCTCTGTAATCCGTATATACTCGTAGAAGCTATTTTAAAACAATATAGGGTATTTCAGTTCTTATCAAATCATATAATTTCCTTTGGATAACAATAAATTCAATTAACGGTAAAACAGATCTAGTGACAACGAAAATATTTAAAATCACGGTACTCATCTCAAATAACTGTTTCGGTTTCATATCGAGTAAAAGACTTATCCCACATGCAACTTAAAATAGTCGGTAACATATTCATATATAAAAAAAATCATGTGTAAATCGTTCAAGTTATGAAAACACAAATTGCGGTAAGATTACTACTACTCACAGTACTCGTGTGAAATACCAACTCGTCACCTCGAGCAATCCGTACGACTTTCTCCAATCAATCTATAACCACATCAACATCAATATCATGTTAATTGCCTCATTTAGGATAAATTCATCATTAATTTAGGATACCCAATCCTCCGAGTTTTATATTTTATCGTCAATTCACCTATCTTATTTTATTTTATTTTTTTCTCGGGATACAACCATTGACTCTCTGTAACTCCCTATAGGCGTATTATTAATCGAAAGGAAGATGAATCATATTCTATATCGAGCTTTACATTGGTACTGAAATCATTAAATGAATAAGAATTCGATTTAATTGGGGAGCAAAAATAGTAATTGCTGCAAAGTGCTTTAAAAGCATTCATGATTCCTCCACAAATTGTTAAAGATTAACAAAAAGTTTTATATATCTTTCCTCGTTCCACTGACTTTTTCCTATCTCACCATCTAACTCTAACCATTAAAATACATTCTCAAATTAATGGAACACAGTACCTTATAATTTGAACAAAAATGACTAGAAGTGGCTTCTTTTGCATCACCGAGATTTTTCCCCAATTCTCCTTCTCTATTTGCTGCTGCGTGACCCTTCCCCTTTCTTTTCCCTTTTCTTCCTTTTCTCTTTGCCTTCTTTCCTTTCCTCTTCTTTCTTTCTCTGTTTCTTTTTGTTTTTGTTTTCCAGAAGCCCTCGCTTCTCTTCTTCTTTCTTTTCCTTTTTGTTTGGTGGCTTCGGCCCCTTTTTGTTTTCTTTGTACTCTTTTTTTTTTTTAATCCTACTAGGTGAAGGACTCAAATTCCCTTTTAGTTTTAGTTTGAATAGGTTTTCTTTTTCTTCTTTTTTTTTTTTTTTTAATTTGTTCCTTTATTTTTTCTTTTTATTTTGTACTTAATTTATTTTCTAAATATCCAATATATATATCCTCACTTAAAATATTGGGGTATTATAACAAATCAATCAATATATGCTCAAAAACTCATAATTCAACTATTAGAGTCAATTCCCAACCCCACTCGAAATGTCAATAAAAGTCAACTCCGGACCCATGCACCCGGTTCCAGAAATGTTCGAAGATAAATGTTACCAATGGAATTACGAATTTAAATATATAATTTATATCCAATTCCATAACAAATTTCATGGTCAAATATCATTTTTACCAAATTCTAGAATTTTCAAAAAAACATTAAAATTCTACTAATTTTCATGTTAAAATCCATACCTAATCTATGTATTTAACTCATAATAGGTAGAAATCGCTTACCTTATGATACTTGATGAAAATCCTCCTTCAAAACGCTCCCAAATGGCCCAAGACAAGAGAACAATTGATGAAATGAGTCTATGTCCCGTAATTAAACATGCATTTCTGTCTAGGTGTTACCCTTCAAGACCATGAGACCTACTTTGCGATCGTGAAGACCAATATCACGCCCAACTGCTACGTCCTCTACGCGATCACGAGGACCCATTCGCGAATGCGATGCTCACCTACACTGGGCCTACGCGAACACGGTAGAACACTCGCAAACGCGATGGCAAAAGGCATGCCATCCCCTAACCGGCTTTCTTCTATGTGAACGTGACGCCCGTGGCGCAAACACGAACGCCACTGCCCCTAATGCTCCGCAAACACAACTCCCCAACTGCGGACGCAAAGAGAAACCAGCACCTGACACCAAAACACACTCTGTGATCGTGGTAGCCCTTCCGTGATCACGATGAACACTAGCATACCAGAAAATCAGCAACTCCAAACATGAAGGAAATGGTCTGAAACCACCCAAAAACACCCCCGAGGCCCCCGGACCCCGTCCGATCACATCAACCAATCCTAAAATATAACATGGATCCACTCCCGGCCTCAAATCACCCAAAATAGCATCAAAACCATGAATCGCACCTCAATTCAAACTTAATGAACTAATCCAAATTTTCGAATTCAAAACATATAACGAACATTCCTAAACAACTCGAAATGACCCCAAATTTTACACACGAGTCACTAATTATTATACGAACCTATTTCAAGGCTCAGAATCCCAAACGGACATCGATAACACCAAAGTCTACTTCAAATCAAAATTAAAAGACTGCAAAACCTTCAAGATGCCAACTTTCAATGCGCTAAAAATGCTCCTGGTCCTCCCGAAACTCGATCCGAACATAGGCTCAAGTCCGAAATCACCACAAGAACTTATTGGAACCTTCAAATCCCGATCAAGATCGTTTACTTGAAGTGTTGAGCCAAGTCCATCTTTGCCACCTTAGGCCACTATTGTACAATTAAGTCTTCCTAATTCAACTCGAACCCTTCCAAGAAACGAACCGTCCCCGCAAGTCATAAAACCAAACATTCACATACGAAAAGTTTTAAGTGGGACATTGGGGATCTAGAAAGCAAAATGACATGTTGGGTCGTTACAGCTCGTGTACTTGTGCCACCTATTATTCGGGGCATATTGTTTTGGCCGTATTTAGTCATTGCTTCGGGTTTTATAAGATATTATCACTATTTGAAACTATTTCCATTTGTTATATCTCTATGTTAAATAATAGAAATGGACTTCAGCTATTGATTTTGAATTGGCTTGCTTAGCAAGATCGTCTACAAGACATGACGACCTCGAGGTGAAATTTCGGGTCGTAACATAACTCAAAAAATAAATTTTAGTCTATGACATATAGCTTAGGTAGTCAGAATTTAATTCCTTTTATCATGATATAAAGTACCACAATTTCATTTACTAACCCCTTTGTCCCAAAAAGAAAATCAGAGTTTAATTAGAGTAAAATTGGCTAATAATTCTAAAGAATAAGTTTAGAGACTTCCCCTCATATTTCTATTATACTGATTTTCCTCGTGATTTACGATATTATATTTACCTTCCTTGTTTTCATTTTTATGTAACAATTCTTTTAAACTATCTATTATTAATTTAACAAAATAATGACATGACTAAATTACCCTTTCTAATTAATTTGGCAATCATATTTTTTCCGAAAAAGTTTTCTTCAAAACGGGAAAGGGAAAAGATAGCAAACGATGTCTTAGAAGGCTAGGAATTCTAGAAACAATGAGTTTTATAGAAATTTGACACTTTTACCTTAAAAAATGAATAGATCTTGAATAATTAAAAAGAAATGATCTTTTCTTGTGAAGAGAATAATGATGATAAAAAGGCCCCCAGCCAAATCGTCAAATATCGAAAATATTTCAAAACCCAAAATATTATTGGTCGTTTCTCTTAGTTGAAAAGAGGTACGCAAATTCATTATCCAGGGTACTTTCAGTATTTTAACCATCAAACTAGACCACCTTATCCGAAAATAAAGAATTGGGTGTCTTTCGGAACACAACGACAGAGAAGTAGAAGGATTTTTATTTTCCCTGGGACCCATAGTGCTCATACCAGGCTCTGGCTCTAAGTTAGCAAATTGATTTGCAGTCATTGAAGCAATATTTTCAGCAAAGATACTTGTAAATAAATTATAAAAAGAGTATATTAGAAAGGTTAATTTAGTCATTTATAGTATTGTTAAATTACAAATAAATATATTAAAAGAATTGTTACATAAAAATCAAATTAAATGAGGTAAGCGTAATATGATAAACCACGGGGGAGGTCAGTTGTCATGACCTAAAATCTCAACCGCGGGGTCTAGATGGTGCCTAACATCCCCTTGCTAGGCAAGTCAACATTAGCTATACAATTAATTCATTTAAAAATTTAAAAGCGGATTATTAGTAAGATAGGACTGTAATATTTTGAACATAATAGAATCCATAAACATCGCTGTCTAGTCTAACCCCAGAAACTGGTGTAACAAGTACATGAGCTGCTAAAGTACAACAAACAGGGTCTGAAATAAAATACAACTATCTGAAATGCAAAAAAAACGGTAAAATAGAAAGGCAGGGGATTCCAGTGTCTGGGAACACTGTGCAGCTCTATCTCAAGTCTCCTGATAAGAACGGGTCCGAGTAATCGCTACTAAACGCCGCTGGGACCAACACTGGGATCTGCACAATAAGTACAGAAGTATAGTATAAGTACAATCGATCCCATGTACTGCGTAAGTGCTGAGCCTAACCTCAATGAATTAGTGATAATGGTATGACAAAGCACTCATTATAAACTGGTAAGAGTATAAGTAGAAAAGAATAACAGAACAGAAAAATAGCAATTAACATGAAATCTAGAGTATGCAATACACAAGAGAGAGCCCCAGAGTTTCATCACTACTCAGCTTTACGACACAATTTGATACGGAAACCAACAACCAAGAGCAAACATAATATAATTTCTCCGTTGCGAAGCATAATCCGATCAAAACACACACACACTCAGACACACACACACACGCGCGCATATATATAATACTTCTCTGTTGTCGTGCAATCCGATCCATATATAAAATACTGTTGCGGCGTGCATCCCAATCCATATATACTTAGTGCCCTCTCTGTTGCAGCGTGCAACTCGATTCATGTATAATAATAAATACTGTGATCCACGTATATATAAAATTATTGCGGTGCACAACCCGATCAACATATGCATAATATACTACAACCAACTACGATGTAATGCATAACGTACTTAAAAAGGAACCAAAATGCATAAATTCTCCAAGACAATCCAATATAACAATTAAAAGTGAAATCAAAAGCATGTAAAGGCAAATAAGCAAGTAAAGCATAAAACAAGTAATAACATCTATCTAATCATATGTAGAGCATAGAACAAGTAAAAGCGAACAATAAATGAAGGCATGGATACATGAAACATGTATAAATAGGGGCATATAGCAAGTGAAGGCGTGTATTTAATAAGTAATGGCATGTAGCAATTAAAGAGTAACAACATGGAATTAAAGAAGGCATATAATTGAAAATATGCAATTAAATAGTCCACTATGCATACTTAAACCCATGAGAATGCATATACACTCGTTACCTTGAATATATTCCTTCCCCACACACAAATCATATATCAAATAGACCAATCAAGACATAATTCCCTCAAGTCAAGGTTAATCACGATACTTACCTCTTTCCGGAATACAATAAATTCAACCACGACTTTTCCTTTAGAACAAACCTCCAAACAATTTGAATCTAGCCAAATTTCGTTCAAACAATTCAAAACAAGCTTTAGAAACTACCCAAAATGAAAAAAGTTTAGTCTTTAACTAAATTGAAATGTCACCAAAAATCCCACGTGGTTGAAATATGAGATTCGGAGATAATAACGATTATCAATTCACCCCCGAGCCTGAATAAGTGACTTGTTTTGAAATCTGATCTCATTTTGAGGTTTAAATCTCAATTTTACAAAATTTCTAAATTTCACCCATAACCCCTCAATTTTACCTTAAATTACTAGATTTAAGGATAGATGTTTATGAAAATAAATAAAAACTAAAGGAAAAGCAGTAGCCAATGTTGGGATATAAATTTCTTACAGAATCTCTCCAATCCGTGATGTAGGTCTCAAAAATAGTGAAAGATGGCCAAATCCAGATTTTTAGCTTTTAATATAACTAGGCGTTAGGTGCTCTTCGCATTCACGGAGCACCTGCCGCGTTTGTGAGGTATACATGCCAACTGACCTTCGCGTTAGCGAGGTCCATACTGTGTTCGCGATGGCATCACCCCTAGCCAAGCAACTGCATTCACGTTAACGTGGTCGTATTCACGATGAAGACCTCATTTACCTTCCCCAATGATCCCAAGCCCACCCATTCGCGTGAGGACTGCCGCGTTAGCGAAGGCCTGTCCCTCCAAGCCTTCATGTTTGCGAGCTTCCCCTCGCGTTCGCGTAGAGTAACCTGCCTCTGTCCAAAATTTTCCCTTCGTGATCGCGAAGCACTAAGATACAACCAGATAACCAGCTCACCCCACAATGCAAAAAATGATCCGAAATTAATCTGAAACTTAAGACATAAATTACGTAAAAAATACACCAATCAAGTCATAATTCTCTCAACTCAAGTATAACCACGACACTTACCTCTTTCTGGAATACAACCAACAATCAACCACGACTCTTCCTTTAGAACGAGCATTCAAACCAGTCGAATCTAGCCAAATATTGTTCAAACAATTCAAAATAAACTTTAGAAACTACCCACGAACAAAAAAGGTTCAGACTTTTAACTAAATTGAAAAAATCAACAAAAAGTCAACCCAAATTCTTGTGGTCGAAATCTGAGAGTCGAACCAAATCCTGATTACCGCATTCACCCACGAACCCATATTTGTGATTTGTTTCAAAAGCGGACCTTAATTTGAGGTCTAAGTTTCAATTTTATGAAACTCCTAAATTCTACCCAAAACTCCTAATTTCTACCTTACAAATACAAGATTTAATGATAAACTCAATGGGTGTGTATGGAAATAAATCAAAGCAAGAAAAAAAAAAGCACTAACCAATGAAGTTAGGATAAGAATCTCTTCAAGAATCTCTCCAATCCTTGATTTAGGTCTAAAAAATGGTGAAAGATGATCAAATCCCGATTTTCAGCTTTTAATATAACTGGGTGGTAGGCCAAATGGCCTCTGCGTTTGCGGCGTGCGCACCGCGTTCGTGAAGGCATTACCCCTAGCCAAGCCTCCGCGTTCGTGTTAACGTGGTCGCGCTCGTGATGAAGACCTCATTTGCCTTCCCCAAAAATCCCTAGCCTACGTGTTCGCGTGAGGGATACCGCTTTTATGAAGGCTAGTCCCCCCAAGCCTTCGCGTTCGCGAGCTTCCCTTTACATTCACGTAGAGACCTGTCCTTGTCCCAAATTTTCCCTTCGTGATTGCAATAGAGGCTTAGCGATCGCAAAACACTGATATACACCAGAAAACCAGCTAATTCTACAAGGCTAAAAATGATCTAAAATTAATTCGAAACTCACCCGAGCTCCTCGGGCTCTAATGAGAATATTCACACAAGTATAATAACATCACACAAACTCGTTCGCTAGCTCAAATAATCAAAATAACATCAAATATCAAGAATTAATCATCAAAACTCAAGATTTTAAACTTTGAAACCCAATTCTTAAATTCTTCACATAATGCGACAAAACGCTCCTGGGTCACCCAGGACCCAACCAAACATGTATACAAATCCAAAAACATCATACGAACCTACCAGAATCGTCAAAAATAACGATCTGAGGCCGTTTACCACAATTAATTGTGACTTAACCCAAACTAGTTAGGATGTTAACTATATTTAAATAATATTTGTGTCACGACCCAAAATCCTATAAGTCGTGATGGTACCTAATCCAACCCGCTAGGTAATCCAGATAACAATCAATATAACTATAATGAAGCAATAATGGATTAATGAAATAACTGAAACTCTATACAAAATCCCAAGGAGTGGTAGTACAAATCATGAGCTTCTATGGTTTAGAATTTACAGAGTTAATATGAAATAAATACATCATCTGTTCGGAATACACATAAACAGATTTGCAAATCTAAAGTTACCAAGGACAAGTGGAAGCTATAACCAGAACATAGGTACATCTTCAATGCCAGCTCCCGCAGTATGCAGCAACATCAGCTTCGAGATCTGCACGCAAGGTGCAGAATTGTAATATGAGTACAATCGATCTCATGCAATCAATAAGTATCCTAACTAACCTCGACGAGGTAATAGAATCAATAACTATAAATGATACTCACTAATCACTTGTGCAGTTCATAAACTCAACAAGTATAGAACATATATATGATTAAATCAGGTAAATCACAGGTAAAACCACCTTGGTACTCACAATTCTTAGTTTTAAAGTGTTTTACTCAGTCAGCAATCCAGCATATAAGGGAAATATGCAAGTAAATCAGGTAAACAGTCAAAGAAATTGCAAGTAAAGATGAAATGCAATAAAAAAATATCTGTCTGTTACAGCGTGCAACCCGATCAAAATGACAATAAGCCAATAAAACTTGTTGTGGCGTCCAATCTGATCCAAATAACAATAACAAGCTCTCCAAGAGCTTACATCAACCAGAAACATGCTGATTTCTCACAACCCGCGTGTACACCATCAAGAGAGAAACATGATAGGGTGATCATAGGGGGATGGATCCATATCCACACGCAAGCACAACCAATTAAACGTGCTATCAACCCAACGTGGTCACATTCTCAATATCACAATCCGTCCGGCATGGTCACAAGCTCAATACCATAATCCACCCGACATGGTCACCAGCTCAATATAACAGATTCGCCCGGTGTAGTCACAAGCTATATATCACAATCTGTCTGGCGTGGTCACAGATATAAGAACATAATCCCCTCGATGTGGTCATAGGATTAATAACACAATCCACTGTCGTGCCCACAAGCATAACAATACAATCCGCCTGACATGGTCACATGCATAATAATATAATTCGCCCGGCGTGTTCAGAGGCATGCAGTCCAAATCATATAGCACAAAAGTAAACATACAAGAATACATGTAGATGATGAATGAATATCAAATTTCATGCTCCTGGACTGGTATAATGACATGCTAAACTGTAAGGATGTTTAAATTGTGCTATCATAGCTCAAATCGGGAATTTCATCACAGAAATATCAATTATCATGTTCATTCAGGGAATTAGCCACTATGTAATCCTCAAACAAGGATCAAATAGTTCACAACAAGGTTACAAATATGAGAAACATCATAGCTTAACGCTTAACAGTCAATTCTAGGCATATGATAGCTTAAGCACTACCTCGAACATGGATAAATACCCTGGTGCTCGCGTGTGGGCTCAAAACCCACACATATGAGCAACTATAGCGCATAGCTATCACAAATAATTAAGGAAACTAGTGCCTCAACCAAGTTTAGATAAGATACTTACCTCAAGCAAGCCAAATCAAATACCAAGCAAGCTAAACAATACTCTATCAGCTCATCCCGCACAAATCGACCTCCAAACGGCTCAAAACTAGCCAAAAGCAACTCAAAAACATCAAATAATGCCAAAGAAAACAAACTCAATCGATAAAGGTCGAATCTTCAATAAAAACTCAAAGTCAACCAAAAAGTTAAACCCTGGGATCCACCTGACAAAACTCACAAATTCTGACAACCCATCTAATTACAAGTCCAAGCATACTAATTTCACTCAAATACGGTTCCAAACAATGTCCAAAACTAAATCATTCGCTTTAGGAGAGTATAGACAAAACCCCCAATTTCTTCTCTTCAAATACTTAATTTAGTTGTAATAATCCATGAAAAAATAAAATATATATGATCAAAACAAAGATAATATTACTTACCCTCAAGATTTGGGTGTTTATCTCCCCCCAAAATCGCCTTACTTGTACTCTCAGAACTCAAAAAGTAAAGAAAATAAACTCAAAATCCCGAAATTTAATATTGTAATGCACTGCCAAGGGTCCTTCTTCACGATCACGGTCGGCAACCTCACGATAGAGATTAAAAAGAATTCTAACATAGTTTTTACCCTTCGCAATCGTGGCCATGTCCCCGCGATCGTGATTAACAAATTCCAACAAGCTTGCCTAACTCTTCCAGACAACCTCTAGTATAATGGCCATAACTTTTTGTAAAAACTTCAAAATGACAAACGGTTTGAGTTTTGGCCCCCAAGACATACATGGAAACACAATTCTCAACAATTCTAATACATCTCAATACTCGATAATACTCTCACCGATGGTCTTCATTAGCATTTTATTAATTAATTGCCTCAGTGTAGCCATTATTTGCATGATATGTAAGTCAACACATTAGAATACATCAAAATTGGGCGCAACGTATCCCTTGTATCCATTCCTAAACATTCATACTCAAGAGTCTACGTAAAATATGCACTTTAAATTTCTAAGAATTACAGGGACTACCAGTGAGTATGTTTGAATCTTATACTTCATCACTTGGCATCCTTATCATATTCGTTTGCCTTGGAAGATATGTCCTTGTCTAGTTAAACCTACATGGATATTCCAAGCTGATCTTTTATCTGTAAAAGTCTATACACACATACCATGAGGCAGGTAAAGCATCCATCTTATTACTCACTTGTCTCTTACACATGGCCTCTTTCCTAGGTTCTGCCATAATCGTCTCAAATTAAGTTATATCTTCAAGTTATAACTTATAACTTACACTGGCAAATTTATAACAAAGGACTTTACTTGAATAATTTCTTATATGACCTTCTTCTTGAAATAATGACATATGATGGTTGTGCACACATACCGTTGTAAATAAACTTGCGCGACGTTGAGCCAACTACGCGACAATTTTTGGGCTTAGGCCATTCTCTGGTCCCTTTCTTCTTCTTCTTCTTCCTTCCTCCTAGGACCATTATCTGTCTCATGGACCTTATTGTATTTAACATTGAAGTTTCTAAAATAAACTATAGGTTCATCATTAGCATCTCTCTTTAGGTATTTCTTTAGTCCTTAGAACCCCTTTTCTGAACTGATATGCGTCTTCTCTATGACACTAAAACATCAAAGCCACATAATCTTACTCTTGTTGCTTGAATTTAGGCAGCTTTACTGTAGTCCTTGCTTCCTCACTTAAGGATGAATGTTTCGGATTTCAATACATGCCTTGCTTTTACCAACTTGAGAAAAAACGTCTTTCATGTTTCTAGTCCTCTTGTATAGAGTGACTCAATAGCAAGAGCAAAAAATTTTTTGGTGGTAACTACGTAGGTACCCAACCTTCTTCGGTCTCATAGGCCTAGGGCCCTTTTTGTCCATAGGTTTTAGGAGCGCAACTGCACTTTATATATTTCTAGAATCCTTGTCATATCCAAAACCTTGTGAACCTCTTGCTTTTGTTTCAATTGATCCCTCTCATACTCAAGAAAATATCTTATGTTACATACTTGTTGGTTCGTACTTTACGTAGACTTACCATTATCAAACAAGTATTTGATGGACTTACCATTATTTTATGCATAACTCTTCGTCTCCCGAAAGAGTCACATGGCATCATCATTACCTTCCTGATCATACCTTTGACATATGCACTAGTTGACCCTACGTCTGTTGGACATACCCATATCTTCTTGTAGGTGGTTATCCTTTTAAACATGTTCTCCTATATATCGTACTTTCAACACCATGGGCATACCTATTTTACCTACATGATTTATTTCATTTTTCATTCAGTCGACCTTCCACTGTGCTACATGGTCACGACCCATCAAAGCAAAACCTCGACTGACCCCACTATAATCTAAGGATCATCTTCCTTGGTATATCTTCCTTGCACCAAAAATATGTAGTCACTATCATGCTCAACAAATTTCTATCTCTTCTTTTACCTTGACCCATGAGAAATCCGTGTAACTTCATTAGCGAGCACCACACTAACCGTTGGGTTTTTTTTCAATCCCAGGATGGTCTTTAAATATTATACCGTTCTAGAGTTTCAGAATCAATCTTTATGTGTCCTAATACACAATTTATTCACGTACCATCAATCATTCCATATTTGAAATCCATGTGCCAATCTCTCTAAAATCCAAATAATTTATGAAAATCGAGCGTTCTTGTCACATCTTTATATAGTCCTTAATACCCCATTCAGGAAGTCTCACATTCTCAAGGCCAACTATATGACCTTGCTTACCTTAGTCGTATCCTTGACTTTTTCTTCCTCCAGTATAAGGACAGTTTGGCAACCTCACACATTATACCTGCTATGTGCGTCATTTCTTTAATCCTTGTGCCTTTTTCTTCTCGTAGCACCACATGCAAATATTCCTTGATTATGACAAGGAAGTCCTAGACTAACTCGGAAACTTAATGCATGATCTAGAGTAGAAGAAGAGAAATATTTCCTAAATGATATTGTAGCCTCCCCTATAAGTGTGTCCAGCAACACACCGATAAGAGGGATTCTACTAACACAACTCCATAACACCCTAGAACTCTTAAACCGTATACTCTGATACCAAAGCTTGTCACACCCCAATCACAGGAGGTGTGACCGATGCTCAAATGAGTTAACTAAATCGAGCTAGCCTACGTTACATCAACCTCTCATCCTTCCCATGTATGATTTACCATAACATAATTAAATTTTAACTTTTAAATTAAATACATTTTGCTCAATGGTCTAAAATTCTTTTCATGATGGATAGATACATAGCTTTATAAATAACTAGAATTAATGTGAATATAAATACATGACGAAACACAAAACTTAAGTACATGAACCACAATGTACATGGAGCTTCTACGACAATACATACCTAAGTACATAAAATGAATTAGACTCAAATACCCACTAAGATGATAGCGGGCTCACCATAAGCTGAGTAGTGAAGGAGATCCTTAGAAATGATACGCATCATCTAGTAGAAGTATATATGCACCCATTAAAAGATGCAGCGCCCCCCAGCAAAAGGGATTTGAGTACATGTGGAATAGTACTCGTACGTAAGGCAGGCATAACAATATATAAAAATACGGTAGCTCAAATAAAAGGTAAATTAAGTACATCAAGAAGCTACGAAATGGCCTATAGAATCACATGTCAAGCCTTGTTATACTTACATCATTCTGAACTTCTTTTGGGGTTAAGTGAGCCATGTGAGCTATGTGTGGGATACAAAATATAATGTAAATGTAACAATATGTACAAACAGAGATAATGATAAAGACACATATGCGTTTCACCAGACCGTCCATAGACCCCACCTTAGACTGTGTTGAACTATGCGTCTCACCAGTCCATCCATCGTCAACCTTTACTCTGCGCCTATGTGTTTCACAAAACTGTTCATAGGGCATGTAATAGTATGCACAAGGGAAGGACAACAAAAGTGGCACCAACGCGTTTAGTCAGATTATCCATAGGGCTCACCTTCACTATGCACCTATGCGTTTAACCAGACCTTCTGTAGGGCTCACCTTTACTATGCACCTATGTGTTTCACCAGACCGTCCATAGGTCTTACCTATACTATGCACCTATGTGTTTGGCCAGACCATCCATAGGGCTCACCTATACTATGCGCCTATGCGGTTTCACCAGACCGTCCATAGGGCACGTAACACATTATTATGCAAATGATCATATCAAGCTCAAAGCAATACGAATAACATTACCTTTTGGGTCACAAGAATCTGTATCATTGGAATACTTTAAATTCGGTACTTTTTTGGGTACTAGGGATGATCTTAGTATGTTTGTTATGTGGAAACATTGTTTATTACATTAGAAAATTGATGGAGAATCCATGAATAGATTATAATGGCACATGGGCCGAATTCATCATCTTTAAGGCTTGTCAGTGTTAATCATAGAACATCTTTTCTTCATTTTATAATGTATTCGTTTGTCATCTTAGGGTCATTAGCCGAGTTCATCCTTCTTGGAGACTTAACATCCGTGTCGTTTACATTCATTATTTTAGAAGCATAAATGCTATAATTTGAACCATTTGAATACCTTAATTTCAGTTTCATGTTTATTTGTAAACTTGAACCTCTATAACGTTGTCATAATAGAAATATCATCAGTAAGCGAAACTAAAAAAATGAAGAGATTACATGGATAGCATATAGCCATTTGTCTCGAAAAAATATTTCGTATAGATTATTTATGAAATTCTTCTCTTTTCATTGTCCCATGTGACATACAATACCTCCTAATTCTTATTTTGGCAAGTGGCCACATTTCACCGTCATACTATCACTTCCTTTTACTTTCCATGAGTCATTATAAAACATTAAAGGTATTTAAAATATTAGGAATCATTGCTACGACCACATGAGTAATAAGAGCTTATGATGCTTGGAAATATCTAAAAAGGGGAACATAGTGATTGTAATTGAATCATGAATTGAACTCATAAGCAACTGAGAAGTCAATCGTACTCGAAATATTTTTCAATGACGAGAATAGAGATGAAAATTGAGACATGATTTTATTATGTAGACAATAGTTAAGTCATCCCTTTGAGGAAATTTAATATAATAAGAATAGGAACTCGAACAAACCATGCTCGGAGTTCATGAGGAATTTATGGAATCTGATTCTACAGAGGGAGTTTAGCCAACATACCTCAAATTCACCCCTTAATGAAACTACGATGATCCACTAGCCAAACAAATTCAATCTACAACAACATAATCCAATGGGACCAATATTAGTAGCAAATTCCATAATGTTGACCATCTAGGCACTTTATCAAACACCTAGTAAGCATAAAATGCTAAAACTCTTAACTATAGCATTCATTCATCCAACTGCCAATAACTCATACCACAAAAATCCTTAAGTATTTCCTACACTCTAACAATACATGCATGTACAACAATATACTACAAGCCAACCAATTTCATCAATAATTATATGTCACAACCTCTACAATACCCATTAACTTAGGTTGAGAAGTTATGGCTTCAAATATCTATCCCTTAAGTTCCAATGCTCAATTCTTACTCATGTACTCAATATTTAACCATGCATATAGGTTTAAAGTTGTAGAATTACCTTTTGGAAGAAATTTTGAAATACCATCCTCTTGAGTTCTTGAAGTGATTCCTTGAAGATCAATGGATTCTATGCATTAATTGCGTTAATTCAAGTGCTAAAATGATGAAGCGTAACATCAAAGCAATTGGGATTGCTCATCTTGAAAGTGGGAAGGTTTGGGGGTATTGAGAGAGTGGAGAAAGTCTCCAAAAATCGACAAAGAGGAGTAGGAGAAATGAGCTCCCGAAATGCCCTTTAAAAGGCTTCAGGTGTAGCTCGTTCATCCTCGCGAGCCGCGCGGACATGGACGAGCCTTGTTCAAGTTCGCATGCTGTGTCCTTGCTTCACTATTTGCTAAAATGGTTGGGCGTCTTGGCTCGTTCAAACCCATGCGGAGCACTTGTTCAGACGACCCCCCCCACCCCCGGTTGCATCGTTTTCTCTTTCTTGTTTTCAAACTTATCCTCCTTCTATACCTTACTATGATATAGACCCTAATTTGCCTCCGAACCTTCATATCAGTATGAAACCATAATTGCACAATATCATCCTCATTCCTAGCCATCTATGGTACACAAAATAAAAAGTGGAGATCTCAAGGCGGGATTTAAGGCTTAGCAAAACTTTCTTTGTTCCACCTGTCTTACTTTAGAAATTTGATCATAACTTCTTGTAGAAATTTCCAAATGATAAATGATTTGATTTATTGAAAACTAGACTCGAAGAGCTACACATTAGGGACAAAATGCATGGAAAATATCTTTATATTATGAGATTTATACCCGTTCAAAGTTAGTTGTTGTCCAAATTGAGACATCTTTTCCACATAATAATTCCAACTCGTTCCGAACAACTTCTTCCCACTTACAAACCTCTTTAATATGTTACAAAACATATTACACATGTATTTTCATGTCAAAATTATGCGGTTCTACCCCATAAGTCTCCTTTAGTACGCAAAACGTTATTCCCAATTATCGTTGGTGCACTACAAGGTCTTATATCATTAGTAACTTTTTATGAGGCCTTATAATGGAGTTCAACTCATCCTAAGTCTCTTTATAGTCTCCTAACTCAAACCAAAAAGCTCTGCTAGGACCCATTTGAGGATCTGCGCAAAAAGATATGCAGAAGTGTACTATGAGTATACAACAATCGGTACCCAATAAGTATCAAGTCTAACCTCGAAGAAGTAGTAGAGAAGCTAGATGCTTCTGAATACTTACCACACATATGTAATAACAGAATAAGAATTGAATAGCGAATAAAATCATGAATATTAGGAATTAAAGATATCAGCAGTTGAAAAGGTACTAAGCATGCGTTTCTAGCACAGAAATAACCCTATCACTACTCAGATATAATAATAAAACACAACATACTCAAATAACCGAGCTGGGACTCCCAAATAGCATTTAAAGACGTCAGAAAGAAATTTATATTGAAATAATTACATCACAATAAGTCAATAAAAAGAATTCATGTTCAATCGGTACAAGATCCATGTATCTCGATACACAATCCTTGTGTCATATAACCCGATACAAAATCCATGTATCGAACCGGTACAAAATTCATGTACCGACAATGCTGATAGGGCCCAAAGTAACATGGGTTGTCACCTGACTCTGAAGGGACAGATCCAAATCCAAGCGTAAGAGGTGCATAATAGCATCCCTCATAAATTAATGTCCTATCATCAAATCCAATGTGACATAACTGTATCTCATCTACATGCTTACCCTTGATGCCAAAATTCTCAGTCGGAATCATGTATCTATTATCAAAATACAAGTATATGCTAAAGATCTATAGATAAAGAGTGCACAAGGACTTAATAAATATAATAAAAGATATGTACTCATGAAATCTCTATGTGACTATGGGCAACTAAGCAAACTAACATATCAAGAATGAGTTCTCATGCCTTCACAATTGATCATACTCCTAAGCATTATTTCTAGCATAAATAAGAGAGTAAACGTAGTCACATAAGCCAAATAAATCAAGAATCAAACGAGCACATAGTCAACAAAGCATAAAATATCTCAATTTCTACCCTCGACCATGATATAAACTTGATAAGTGCATATATGCTCACCACCACGCATATACACTACCCTCAATATCTTAAGAACACTTCCTAGGGGTTTCCCTCTTAACAAGGTTAGCCAAGAGACTTACCTCCTCCCGCTAGCCTCTAATCTCCTAAAATAGCGTTTCTCTCAATTCAACCTCACGTGCCAAATCTAGCAAAATTTAACTCAATAACGTTAGATAAAGCCATAGTAATCGAACCCAAACAATAAAGATTGAATCTTTCATCAACTGCACAAAGTCAACTAAAAATTCAACCTAGACTTGCCTCCCAAAACCCTAATAAAAATTGCAAATCCCGAACACCCATTCAAATACTAGTCCAAATATATAATTTTTATCCAAAACCAACTATAAATCGGGGTTCAAATCTTCATTTTCACTTTAGAAAAGTTTTTCCAAAATCCCTAATTTTTCTCTCTTAAATTCACCAACAAAAGACATAAATTAAAGATGGAATTATGAAATAAAATCAAATCCAAGCAAAGACAGTTACCTCAATCCAAGTGGCGAAAATCGCCTAAAAAAATTTGCCCAAATTTGAGCTCCCAATCTCAAAATATGATAAATGAGGTCAAACCCTCGATTAAAAGAATACTGATGTGTGCAAACCACAACACAAAGTTATTGTTCGCTAGTCAAAGATAGTATAGTTCAATAATCATCTCCATAGGAATTACATTTAAACAATGTTTGAATAATTTATGATTTTCTTCTATTCAGGATGATCAACACTTGATTTGGGTAATTACTAACTTTAGTTAACTACTAAATTAAGATTACCATTAATTAGACTTGATCACAGAGAATGATAGTTGAACTACAACGGTTAGTAAATAAAATGGGAAATAAGGGTCGCGACAGGATAGGTGTGGAATAGCTATTCGGGATCTAACTCTGTTTAAATTCACTTCTAATTTTAGTGTTCTAATGATTCTCACGAATTCACTCGATAATTAGTTTAACTCTAAGGTCAAAATTCCTCTCTCGATTAAATCTGAATTCTACACTATAAATTATTATGGAGCAGTGTGAAAATATGCAAGAACACGTTAATAGTCTAGTCTTTAGGAAAACGTCTCTCGAATATTCTCCTAACTTGATTTAATCAATAATTCAAGAAGCTCTCTCGATTATTTAAATGAATCACTAAACTAAACACAAACAAATAATGCAAAGATAATCACTAAAATATTCCTCTTTTGATTAAATAAACCGGTGAGCAAATTTGTAACAATTCAAAGCTCAATAAACGAATTCATGCAATTAAACTAGAGTTAAATCTACAAACAACACTCAAAACACCATATCGATCAAAACTCAGGAGAAGAACTACACCATGGATATGAAGAAAGTCATCACAACTAAGTCTAAGAACATAGAAAACATCAAAGACATTTTTACAATATAAACTCTCGTTTTACACTAATTATTGGCAAGAGAATTGATGAAATCTTGTGTCTTCAAATTGTGGTTGCTCTCTAAAAATTTTCTAGGTCGAATCCCCCATAAAAATCGTGTAAACAATATATTTATACCGTATAGAAATAACCTTGAACCGAAATACCTTACTGGAGGAAAATAGGATTACACTGGCGAATGTTAGCTTAACACGCCGTGACCCACGTAGCGTGGCACGACGTGTTAGTAGCTTCTTTCATAGAATTGCACATATTGCCTAACAATTAAAAGTTAGGCAGCCACTTTCTTTGGAATGACGTCCCAGACATCATTTAGTCCAAGTTTTCGCTTTAAATAATTTTTTCACTTTTTCATATATATATTCGATCCTCGGCATCGAACTCGATCCTAGATTAACTATCAAAATTTTACTCAGAGTAACGTCTCTAATTAGCTTAGAATTTGGGTTATTGTTCTAGTTGGCAAAGAGAGCTCCACGACTTGTTAATATGGTCAAAATTGGTAGTGGACGAAGAGTTAGAACGAGGTTTTATTTGATATTAGGTTTGTTACCGGCACAGGATTCGTTATTGAGCAACTATTGTGGTCAAAAGTTATTGCTACGAATATCTAAGTTATGCGGTATATCATGTGATTATATCTTGGTTTATGGTTATGGCTTTGATACAAGTTTGTTCAGACTTGTACAATATATAGAGATTACATCTTGGGTTATGGTTATGGCTGTGATTACATCTTGAGCATTGCATTCAGTTCTTTGGTTTGAGGTCATAAGTAGCCTCCTTTGATGTATTATGACTTGTGTACGTTGCTGGTTATGGTTCTCAAGTGGTTCGGGATCGATTTGAAAGAATGATTCTTACTTTGGAAGGTATAAGTTTGAAGAGTTGACCAAGTTTGCCTTTATGTATTGACCTTGGATCAGAGTCCTAATGGTTCAATTAGGTCTTGATGGTAATTTTGACTTCCACGTATGTCCAGATTTGTAGTTTGACGCTTCTAGAAGGTTTTGGCACTATTTGGTAAAAGTTGGCACTTTGAAAGTTTGGAAAGTTCATAGGTTTGACCTGGAGTTATTTTCGATGTTATCGTGTTCGAATTGTTGTTTCGGGAGTTGTAATAGGTTCGATATGTCATTTGAAACTTGTATGCAAAATTTGGATTCATTCTAGATTGGTTAGGCTTGAATCGGACTCTTGGTTCGAAGTTTGAAGTTTATGAACTTAAGAGATTGATCTAGATCGACGATTCGTGGTTTTGATGTTATTATTTGTGATTTGAGGCCTCGATTAGCTCCTTATTATGTTTTAGAACTTGTTGGTATGTTTAAACGGGGTCCAGAGAGGCCTGGTGAATTTTGGGGTGGTTTCAGACCATTTCTAGGCGCTTCTTAGTTTCTGGTGTTCGGCTACAGGGCTGTGAATAGCGATTGCATTGGTCTCGTTCGCGAAGAACAAATTGTTTTTTGGGCCTTGAGAATCGTGATCGCGGAAGCATTTCTTGCGATCGCGTAGAAGAATTTTTGTTTTCACAAGACTGATTTTGGAAGCTTATATCATGCAATCTTTAAGGAATTTGAAAATAATCCGAAAAACGAAAGTTGTTGCTCTTTGTGTCTAGTTTTCAGAAAATCAAACCATTTGTCATTTGGAGGTTTGTACAAAAAGTTATGACCATTATACTAGAGGCTGTCTAGAAGAATTAGACAAGATTGTTGGAATTTGTTCATCGCGCTCGTAGGAACATGGCCGCGATCGCGAAGGGTAAAAACTATGTTAAAAATTTTCTGAATCGCAATCGCGAGGTTGGCGACCACGATCGTAAACAAGGACCCATGGCAGTGCACTAAAACATTAAATTTCGGGATTTCGGGTTCACTTTCTTCACGTTTTGAGTCTTGGAACACAAGTAAGGCGATTTTGGGGGAGATAAACACCCAAATCTTAAGGGTAGGTTATTTTATCTTTGTTTTGATTATATATTTTCTTTTTCCATGGATTTTTACACCTAAATTAAGTATTTGAAGAGAAGAAATTGGGGTTTTTTGTCTAAACTTTCCTAAAGTGAATGATTGAGTTTTGAACATTGATTCGGAGCCGTATCTGAGTGAAATTAGTATGGCTGGACTTGTAATTGGATGGGTTGTCAAAATTTGTGAGTTTTGTTGGGTGGGTGCCCGGGTTTAACTTTTTGGTTGACTGAGTTTTCTATTGAAGATTCGATCTTTATCGATTGAGTTTGTTTTCTTTGGCATTATTTGATGTTTTGGAGTTGCTTTTCGCTAGTTTTGAGCCGTGCGGAGGTCGATTTTTGCGGGATGGCGCTTGTAGAGTATTGTTTAGCTTGCTCGATATTTGATTTGGCTTGTTTGAGGTAAGTATCTTACCTAAACTTGGTTGAGGCACTAGTTTCCTAAATTATTTGTGATAGCTGTGCGATATAGGTGCTGCTCATATGTGTGGGGTTTGAGCTATGTTCGAGCCCGGGGTATTTATCCATGTTTAAGGTAGTGCTTAAGGTATGATATGCCTAGAATTGGCTGTTAAGCTTTAAGCTATAATGTTTCTCATATTTGTAACCTTGTTGTGAACTATTTGATCCTTGTTTAAGGATTACATAGTGGCTAATTCCCTGAATGAATGTTAATTGATATTTCTATGATGAAATTGTCGATTTGAGCTATGATAGCACACTTTGAACCTACCTACACTTTAGCGTGTCATTATACCAATCCAGGAGCATGAAATTTGATATTCCTTCATCATATACGTGTATTCTTGTATATTTACTTTTGTGCGATATGATTTGGACTGCATGCATGTGAAACATGCCTGACGGATTATATTATTATGCATGTGAGCATGCCGGGCGGATTGTATTGTTATGCCTAAGACCACGCCGGGCGGATTGTGTTTTTATATCTGTGACTATGCCGGGCGGATTGTGATATATAGCTTGTGACCATGCCGGGCGGATCTGTTATATTGAGCCGGTGACCATGCCGAGCGGATTATGATATTGAGCATGTGCCCACGCAAGACAGATTGTGATATTGAGCATGTGACCACGTCGGGCTGATAGCACGTTTAATTGGTTGTGCTTGCGTGTGGATATGGATCCACCCCCCTATGATCACCCTATCATGTTTCTCTCTTGGTGGTGTGCATTCAGATTGTAAGAAACTGATGGGTTTCTATTTGATGTGAGCTCTAGGAGAGCTGGTTATCGTTATTTATATCGGGTTGCATGCCGCAACAGGCCTTATTGGCTTATTGTTATTTGGATCGGGTTGCGCGGCGCAATGGATTGATATTTGGTTATTGCATTTCATCTTTACTTACAATTTCTTTGATTGTTTACCTGATTTACTTGCATATCTCCATGGTTCCACTCGAAAGCTACTTCCCAAATTTCTCACATTACTTCTTTTAGCGACAAAGTGCCTTTGGAGGTAAAGGTTCGACAAGCTCAAGTTACGAACAAAATCGGGATACAACTTGTAATGTGGGTGCCAAGGAAAAGGTCTATAGGCTCAAAGGGGTTGTTTTTTTCGTTTTTTTTTAAGTCTACTACTCATGCAATTACATTCTGAAATAATTCCACCACCCCAAACTTATGACATACATAGTCCTCGATATAGGATCACAGAGAAAAATATTAAAACAAGGATGAGAAATACTCCCAGAGACCTTCTAGGGCCTAGCTAACACATGATCCTCAATATTTAGGTCCGGGACGACCTCACACTAAAGCTCAAACATGCTCCTCAGCTTCAACTTTGGATACTCAAACTTCCCCTAGTCTGCAAAATAAAAACAAACAAAACGTAACACCAAAATAATAAAAATAAGAATAAATAAAATACATGTTGGGTTGCCTCCCAACAAGAGCCTTATTTATAGTCGTGGTATAACTCTACTACTCTGCTCAGGCTGGGTGCTTTCGTTTTCGCGTATTTCCATGGAGTTCTGCCTTCTTGCGTGCTTTAGGAGGATTTCCACTTTCTTCTCTGACCTTTTTCTCTTTTACCTTTACACATTCAGCTTGCAACACCACTTCTTCTAACTCGATTTTTTTTTCATGCCAGTAGGCTCACATAAGAACCTTGCTCTATCAACTTTGGTTCTACCCCAGAGATCATGCACAAATCCTCATAATGCTTAGGAAGGTTAAGCGCCTTGTACACATTGCATGTGATTTCTTCATCACGCACTCTCATCTTTAGTTTAACCTTCCTCACATCAATAATTGGTTCACTAGTAGCCAGGAATGGTTGCCCTAAAATAATTAGAACCTCCTCATCTGCCAAGTAGTCAAGAATAATGAAATCGGCGGAAAGATGAACTTCCCCACTCGCACTAGCACATATTCCATAATTCCTTCAGGCACCGCTAATGACTGATCCGCTAGATGTAGAGTTATAGTAGTAGGCTTGGGGGCTCCAAGATCGAGCTGCTTGAACACTGATAGTAGCTTCAAATTAATGCTTGCTCCCAGATCACACAAGGCTCTACCTACCTCATGTTTTCCAATCGCCAAGGGGATTGTAAAATAACGGGGATCCTTCAACTTAGGCGGGAGATTACTCTGTACTTTAGCACTGCACTCATGAGTAAGGGCAACCATTTCAAATTCTGTCAACCTTCTTTTGTTGGCCACGATGTCTCTCATGTACTTGGCATATTTAGTAACTTCTTGCAACACTTTATCAAAGGTAGATTCACCCGCACCTAGCTCAAGATATCTAAGAACATGTTGTACTTGGACTCATCTTTCGACATTTGCAACCTTTGAGGAAAAGGCGGTGGTGGACTTATGTCTATCTCCTGCCTATGCTTATCATCTTTCTTTTCAGCTTCTATCTCTGATAGAGGTACCAATCTTTCAAAAACTTCTTTAGACACATACTTTTTACGTGGCACCTCCTCCAATGCTTTACCACTTCTTAGATTAATTGCATGCACTTGTTCAATGGGATTCTGTCATGCCCCAAACCTGGGGAGGCGAGAACGGCACCCGGTGCCTGACTTATTGATGTGCCGGATAATTTCGGCACATTTTGATACTACTTGCTTAAAGTTTAATTTGTTTTACGTGCAAATTCTACTGATACTTATGTAATTTTAGTGTAATTGCAGTACATCGAGTGTAAGGACCCAGAAGTACGGAAAAGACTTCAAAAGCCAACTGAAAACAAGAAAAGAAGTTAAGAGCATCGCAAATGTGAGTATGCGGTCGCAAACAGCAAAGCGGACCGCATATTCCACAAGTGGATAGCAAACAAGGACAAAACTCTGGGCAATGCATCATGTCGAGGATGCGGTCGCAAATGCGACCGCAAAACAAGAATGCGAACCGCAAAATAACAAGGTGAAATCGCAAATGCAAATAGAGTTTCTGGGTGAAAATCAGAGTGGACTGCGATCGCATAACCAACATGCGGACCGCAAATCAAAACGTGATGAGGGCAAAACTCTTGGGTTGAATATGCGACAGCCGATGAAGGTTTGCGGTCCACATTTCTGTTTTGCGACAGAAATGCGATCCGCATTATTACAACAGGGGCAAACCAGTCTGAAATTTGCCTCGGGTTTTGGGCCTCTATAAATAGGTTTAATAGGATTGTGAGGGACAACTTGTCCTAATTGAGAGTACAAACTACGGGCAATTAACTAGTTTGAATTCTGGGAAGCTTTTGGGATCAATTACCTTCTATTTTGTAAGACAATGACAATTACTATTCTTTATTCTTCAAGTTTCAGCATGAGTAGCTATATTCAAACGCTGAGGTTGTGAACCCTAGATGGATAGAATGTTGTTGAGATTTTGATATTGAATATGATTTCGATGGAAGTTTGATATTTATTTATTTCTTGTTCTTCAAATAATTGTTAGTGGTTGCAAATATTAACGAACGCCAATTAATTTTATCTTATCTTGGAAAAGTGAGATAGAATTTGGTAGAAATAAATAACAAAGACTCAAGGCTTTAAAGCTTGTTTAATGAAATCGCTTAGGAATAAGTGGGTTTTAATTTGACATTCATTGATTGTTCTTAATCACAACTCTTTTGTATTTGGAAAAATCGTAAAGAGGATAAATTATCCAACTATTGGAAAATATTGGATAGTAAATTAAACATCAATTGCATATCAAGAACTCTTCCATTGGAAATATTCAATATTAATATCAAGAGCATTCTACTACATAAAGGGGGACACAACCTTGGTTTCTTTATTTCATATTACTTACATTCACAATATTGACATCAATTTTCGTTTATCCTTACGTTCAATATTCTTTTGTTATTTGAATTACTTGATAGAATTACGACTTAGTTGAGTATTACACTAATTAGATAAACATTTCACACCTATTCCCTGTGGGATTCGACCCCAACCTCGTTTGGGTTATTATATTTGACACCGACCGCTTACACTATTCTTAAGGTGTAATTTGAGCGTATCAAATTTTGGCGCCGTTGCCGGGGAATACGGTTCTGAAATTACTAATTAGTGTGTACTTTACTATACGTCTAATTCCACTTGATTACACGCTGTTAGTTTTGGTTGCTGTAGACAGAAAGATATGTCAGACCATGAGATGTGGAGATACAGGAGGAAGGAAATCCTTTTGCAGACATTGAGGAGTATATTGAAGATACAAACGCCATTGTACCTCCTGCTATCAGTGCCACTACTTTCAAGGTAGAACATGGATTAATTTTGATGCTGAAAGCGGAAGGATTTTTCAGAAATTCCACGGATGATGATCCAACACAGCACCTCAGAAATTTCTTGGGTGTTTATGCGATGCATAAGCAGAATCATGTCTCCGATGATGCCTTGAGGTTGAGATGCTTTAAGTATTTGTTAGCTGGAGATGCTAGGAAATGGCTTCAAAATCTTCCTCCGAATTCTATACGTTCATGGCCTGAACTTGTCCGAGCGTTCTTGTCAAAATGGTTTCCAAAAAGCAAGAAGTCCGAGCTCAGGGACAAGATTTTCTTCTTTAAGCAACTACCTGGTGAACAGTTACATGAAGCGTGGGATCCTATGAACCAATCAATAGCGAACAATGTAGCTGTTGGTTCTTTTATGGACAAGACCTTCGCTAGGGTGACTCAAATCTTAGATAAAATGGAAAAACACATCCAGGCTTGGCACTCTGAAGATTTCACAGGCGGAATTGCAATTGGCTCTCCTTCTATGAATAACTTGATCAAGGAAAATCAAGAACGAGACCAAGTGATTGCGGAACTTGCCACAAATGTCAATGTTTTGACAAAGCTTTTCATAGAAAATCAAAAGAAGAAAGTGAATGCGATTGAGAATGTGCAGCCGGTGCAAAATGATGATTACGAAGAGGCAAATTATGTTAATAATTCTCAAGGAGGGTACCAAAGACAGAAGTACCAAGGTCAAGGCTCTCAAATTCAATGGAGACCAAACCCGCAAGGGCAAGGTCACTATCAATGGCGAAACGACCAAAATGGCTTTAACCAAGGAAACTGGAACAGCAATAACAATTTTTCAAATCGTAGTTCCAACCCTTATGTTCCTCCAAAGGGTCATTATTCAAATCTGGGATCTTCGAGTAAGTCTAAATTGGAGAGCATGCTTGAAAGGATATTACAAAACCAAGAAAAGTCTGATAATTCCATGAAGAACATGACTGAGTTGGTTGGCTCACACACTGCGACGATTCAAAAGCTGGAATTGCAAATGAGAGACCTTTCTCGTGAGAAATATCCACAGCAGAAGGGAACACTCCCTAGTAATACGATTGCAAATCCAAAGGGCAGTGGAAGTGGCCCAACTTCCCATATCATGGCTATCACTATCAGGAGTGGTAAGATATTGCAAGGAAAGAATGAATAAGCAGTTGATGTGGATGAACTTGATAAAGGAGTCGAAGATGAAGAACCTAATGTTGTTGAGGTAAATAAAACTCCAGAAGTTGTGCAAAACCAAGATGAGACCCGAGAAGAGATGAAGGAAAAGGCAAAAGAAACATCAAACGTTCTTCTGCCGATTCCTAGACCCCCTCCTCCTTTCCCTCAGAGACTTTCAAGAAGAGTTGACGACAGCAAGTTTGATAAGTTCTATGACATTCTCAAGCAATTATCTATGAATATACCATTCTTGGAGGCCTTCCAAGAAATGCTGGGTTTTGCCAAGTATCTAAAGGATTTGATCACGAAGAAGATAACCACCAAGAACGAGGTGGTGAATACGACTCACCGGGTTAGCTCTTTTATTGCTACAAATCCAATCCAGAAGAAAGAGAACCCGGGAGCATTTACTATTCCGTGCACTATTGGAGTGCGCGACTTTGCAAAGGCACTTTGTGACAACGGGGCCAGCATCATCTAATGCCGCTTGCCATTTACAAACAAGCTGGATTAGGAATGCCACGGCCGACGAGCATGAGGTTGCAGATGGCTGACCGTTCAATCAAAAGACCAGTTGGTATTGTAGATGATGTGATTGTGAAAGTTGAAAAATTTCAATACCAGCTGATTTTGTAATTCTCGACTGTGCTGTGGACAAGGAAATCCCTATTATATTGGGGAGACCATTCTTAGCTACTGGAAGAGCCCTTATGGATTCGGAGCGTAATGAAATCAAATTCCGGGTGAACAACGAAGAAGTTACCTTCCAAGCTAGTAAGGGTATGAAGTTACCAAATGAGTACGAGAGCATCTAAGTGATTAGTATTGTTGATGAAGTAGATGATGCTGTGGAGATAAAGATGGAAGAGCACTGCTTAGGTGAAGCATTGGCAGCTATCTTAGTAAATTTCGATGGTGATGACATGGATGGCTTTATGGAATCGGTGAATGCATTAGAGGAACGTGGCTCCTACTCTTATACTCCACCGAAACTTTCCCTCGATTTGGAGAATAGAGCTACACCTCCTGCAAAGCCGTCCATTGTCGAACCACCTCAATTAGAGCTCAAACCACTTCCTTCGCATTTGAGGTATAAATTTCTTGGCTTAAATAATACTTTAACGGTAATTGTTTCTTCGTTGTTGAATGATGTGCAGGTGGAACGGTTGCTGCAAGTTTTGAAGGAACATAGACAAGCCATTGGTTGGACAATTGCGGACATTCAGGGAATCCCTGCTAGAATTTGTGAGCATAAGAATCAACTAGAAAGTGGGACAAAACCGACTGTGGAGCATCAGCGACGGCTGAATCCGTCAATGCAAGAAGTGGTGAAGAAAGAGATAATCACATGGCTGGACGCTGAGGTAGTCTACCCAATTGCTGATAGTTCATGGGTGAGCCCGGTGCAATGCATGCCAAAAAAGGGAGGGATGACTATGATCAAAAATGAGAAGAACAAGCTGATTCCAACAAGAACAGTAGCTGCATGGAGGGTATGCATGGACTACAGAAAGATAAATAGTGCCACATGCAAGGACCACTTTCCTATGCCTTTTATTGATCAAATGCTTGATCGGCTAGCGGGAAAGTCCTTTTACTGTTTCCTTGACGGATACTCCGGTTTTATAATCAGATCAATATAGCTTTGGAGGACCAGGAGAAGACAACATTCACATGACCATATGGAACATTTGCTTTTAGTCGAATGCCATTCGGCTTATGCAATGCTCCAACTACCTTCCAGAGATGTATGATGTCTATATTCTCTGATATGGTAGAGGATTTCCTTGAGGTTTTTATGGATGATTTTTCGGTAGTTGGTGAAACTTTTGAACATTGCCTGAAGAATCTAAAACAAGTGCTAAAGCGATGCGAAGAGACAAACCTTGTACTAAATTTGGAGAAATGCCACTTCATGGTGGATGAAGGTATTGTTCTGGGACATAAAATCTCAAGGTGTGGCATAGAGGTGGATAAAGTTAAAATATAAATCATCTCTAAGCTTCCTCCACCCACATCCGTCAAGGGTGTCCGTAGTTTTTTGGGGCATGCTGGATTCTACAGGCAGTTCATTAAGGACTTCTCAAAGATTGCAAATCCAATGTGTAAACTCCTTGAGAAGGATGCCAAGTTCGTCTTTGATGAGAAATGCCTCACAGCTTTTGAGGAACTGAAGACAAAGCTCACCACGGCACCCATTATTGTCACACCTGATTGGTCACGACCTTTTGAACTTATGTGTGACGCCAGCAGTGTAGCTATTGGAGTTATGTTTGGACAAAGACACAATAAAGTTCTACACCCAATATACTATGCTAGCAAAACACTTAATGGGGCGCAGATGAATTACACTGTAACCGAGCAAAAGCTGTTGGCCATTGTGTATGCGTTCGAGAAGTTCCGTGCGTATCTATTGGGCTCTAAAGTAATTGTGTACACTGATCATGCAGCTCTCCGTTATTTAATGGTGAAGAAAGATGCAAAGCCAAGACTAATCCGATGGGTTTTACTGCTGCAAGAATTCGATTTTGATGTTATGGATCAAAAGGGAACACAAAACCAAGTGGCAGATCAGTTATCTAGGCTTGAAGAATCGGGGAGACAAACAGCAGAGTTGGAAATCAATGACGCATTTCTAGATGAACAAAAACTGGCATTATCCAATTCCTTTGCATCGTGGTATGCAGACATCGCTAACTACATAATCAGCGATCTTATTCCGGAAGGGTTGGAATATTACCAAAAGAAGAAGTTCTTGAGGGATTGTTGAAACTATTATTGGGAAGAACCTTTCTTGTTCCGTGTCTGTGCGGATAACATAATTAGGAGATGCGTGCCTGAGGAAGAGATGCTTCAAATTCTGAAAGCTTGCCATGACTCACTGGTTGGGGGTCATCATGGGGGGAATAGAATAGCAGCAAAGATCTTGGAATGTGGGTATTACTGGCCAACCATTTATCAGGACACTAATCAGTTGGTAAATTCTTGTGACCAATGCCAACAACAGGGCCCTATTTCTAGGAGGCATGAGATGCCTATGAACTTTGTAATGGAAATCGAACTATTCGACGTTTGGGGTATTGACTTCATGGGCCCTTCTATAAGCTCATGTGGAATGAAATACATCTTAGTGGCTGTGGACTACGTGTCCAAATGGGTAGAAGTCATTGCTTTACCGAACAACGAAGCTCAGAGTGTGACCGCATTTCTAAAGAAGAATATTTTCACCCGGTTTGGCACCCCGAGAGCCGTTCTCAGTGATCGGGGTTCGCATTTCTGTAACAGAGTCTTTAAAGGTCTCCTTGACAAGTACGGGGTCAAGCATAAGGTTGCCACACCTTATCATCCACAATCGAACGGTCAAGTTGAGGTATCCAACAGGGAGATAAAGAGCATTGTAGCAAAGACAGTAAACGCAAACAGGACCGACTGTTCAAAAAAGCTAGATGATGCTCAATGAGCATACCATACAGCGTACAAGACCCCTATCGGTACATCCCCTTATTGGCTAGTCTTCGGAAAAGTGTGCCATTTACCTGTAGAACTTGAGCATAAGGCTATGTGGGCCTTAAAGAGATTAAACATGGACTGGGCGGAGGCTGGAGCTCTAAGGCTAGCACAATTAAATAAAATGGAGGAGTTCCGACTTCACGCATATGAAAGTGCAGCAGTATATAAAGAAAGAACGAAATTCGTCCATGACACGAAGATCTTAAAAAGAGAGTTCAAGGCAAGGGATCTGGGATTGCTGTTCAATTCAAGACTAAAACTATTTTCGGGGAAACTGAAATCTAAATGGTCTGGACCATTTAAAGTTGTTGATGTCTCTCCTTTTGGAGCTGTTGAATTAGCATCGGAGGATAGGCTCCGAACTTTCAAGGTAAACGGGCAAAGAATCAAGCACTACTTGGGAGCGGATGGAGAGAAACATTTGGTAGAGCAGCTGGCTCTAAAGGATGGTCAAAGCCCACCCATGGAATGATAGCAGAGGTGTCTTAGCTTCGTCGTGCCGTGACGTTAAATCAAGCACTTCATGGGAGGCAGCCCATGTGTGGTAACTTTTACTTTTATTTGTAGTTGTATATTTAGTTAAGTTTTAAGATCATATTTGTACTTAGGGCCATTTGAAGGATGTTTTAGGATGCAGGAATTTGACAAAAGGACACAGAAATTGAAAAGGAGTTCGTGGAACAACAATGTGACAAATGCTACACAAATGCGATCGCATTTTTAATATGCGAACCGCATTTGTGCCGCAAACTGAAGCTGAAAGTTGAGTAAGCATAGTTGGCATAAATGCGACGAAGCACCGTGTTTTGAGGATCGCATTTGAGTTATGCGGTCCGCATTCTTAACGCAAATAGAGACAGAGAATTTGGTTCAAAAGTATGACACAAATGCAGTAAGGTAACTTATTATGCGATTCGCATTTACAATATGCGACGACTTAACCATCGCATACTGCCAGGTACGTGTTCGCATTCCCTTATCTTCAAAATCCTTCAGTCTAAGTATATAAAAAAAAAAAAAAAAAAAAAAA
>MCJB01020736.1:180095-193900 GCA_002018475.1 Nicotiana obtusifolia
TATATATATATATATATATATATATATATATATATATATATATATATAGGCACACACACACACACATATATGTGGAGCTTACCGATAAAGCTGAACTCAAACAACAGCTACTGAGGGGGTCTACCCGTCTGTCTATCTGAAACTGCATGCATGAAATGCAGCGTCCCCAGAAAAGGGATGTCAATACAAAATAATGTACCGCGTATGTGAGGAAATAAAATAACTGAAAGCTGAAACAGAACTAATAATATAATAATTGAAAGTAAGAGGAGTCAAAGATGATCTGAAGATATACTGATACTGAGTCAACTGTCTCAATACAGTAAGTAAAATAGTTGCCCGGCCCTATAAGGCTCGGTGCGTGTAACTGCTAGGTCGTAGTAGGCTAGCTCATAGGCGCTCGACCATACTAGGCTGGGTATCTCGGCCATTTTGGGCTTCGCTCAGAGGCAGTCGGCCACAATAGGCTCGGTATATAACATACCATCTGATCAAAGGTTGCCCAATAGGGGCCTGCCCAGTGATTATTGCTCGATGGTGGTGAAAATACTGTAATAATGTGTGTGTGTATATATATATATATATAGACCCTCTACTCTCTTTACTAGAAGAAGACACGAATTAACTGAATATAAAGTCCTGATAAGGAAGAATACTGTAACTTATGAGACTAGGACAATGTACATAAATTTAGCAGTACGAACTTCTCTTTATGTCTCGTTATCAAACGCATGTAGTTACGAGATCATGCGAAAATGAAGGAAAGTTTTGTCCTTAACATAACTTTTCACAATCATTTCAATAACCACGTTGATCTCGTCTCTTTGCTCCATAATCTAAAACAACGATAATAATCCTATCATTAAGTTTTGGAACGTACAACTATTGCACAACGAACGGCAAGCTTATTTTATATTATAAAGGGCAGCATCTTTCCTATAATCTTTACTTCCTCCGAATTCGACACACCAACAACACAAGAACAAAACAATAACAACATATATACATTATTCTCCAACCATATATCCATCACAAAATACCACAAAACAGCCCAACACACCCCAATCACTTCATACACAAAACGACAACCATAGTAGTGTCAAACAACCCGAAAATGTTACGACGAACGACCAGCACATCACCCCGCCAGTACGTGGTGTTTCACCACACCCATTCTCCTCCAATACTCCATTAAATAGTATAACAACAAAGAGCCCAAAAACACACGAGATAGCCCACAAAATAGTCAACTACAAGTTCAATATCTCGAACTTACGGCTTCCGATTAAGTTCATACAAATATAGATCAAATTTTTATACTTTTCCAACAGAAAAAAATGAATGAAAGAGAGCAGTTTACTTACATTATTTGGTGAATATCTCAGCTCCTATCTTGGTTCTTTAACCCTTAGGTTTTTCTCCAACTAGAACTTAAAAAGAAGAGAAAATCATTTAGTGTTTTGTGTTGAATTTTTGGGAGAAGTTTGCAGGGGCATATCTCTATGTTTTTTGATCGATAATGAGTGTAATACATGTAGGAAAAAAGCCCTTAAAAGGTCTCTTTGGCCGACCAGAACTAGCCCCTTTCTGGACATATTTGGTCCTTTCATTTAAGCAAGTAGGTGACACACCTACTTGTCACCTATGCAGACTGCGCAGACTTGCAAAAATTCATATATATCTCTCTATTATGATGTCGTACTGACAAATGGTTTAATGCATTAGACACAAGACTCATAGATCTTCAATTTGATGGGTAGATCACCCCACTTAAGATGCATTTCAACATGAAAGTTACAGTATCTCTCCTCTGACTAGCCGTAGTCTTCCGAGTCACTGGTATCTCTATATGCAAACACCAATACGTAAGTTTAACTCTAGTTACCTAAACTCAGTTCTACAACACGATTTAGATTTGAAAGAAGGGTAACCAACTCCTAAATGCCATGTAGTTCCCTGCTTATGTAATGTAGTGCACAACACCTCTATAAACAAGACCCTACTAGACACGTCTTAACTGAATGTAAAGTCCCGATAAAGAAGAATACTGTAACTTATGAGACTAGGATACTGCACATAAATTTCGGAGTATGAACTTCCCTTTATGTCTCATAACGAAACGCATGTAGTTACAAGATCATCCCAAAATGAAGGAAAGATTTAGCCTTAACATACCTTATCAAAGTCTTTTCAATAACCACGTTGAACTCGACTCTTCACACCTTAATCTACAATAATGATAATAAGACTATCATTAAGTTACGAAAGGTACAACTATCGCACAACGAACGACAAGCTTATTTTATATCAAAACGGGCAACATCTTCCCTATAATATTTTCTTCCTCCCAATTCGAGATAACACCAAGAACACAAAAATAACATATATACATCATTTTCCAACCTTATGTCCATCACAAAATAGCCCAACATACCCCAATCACTTCATATACCAAACGACAACCATAGTAGTGTCAATCAATCCGAAAATGTTATGACGAACAACCAGCCCACCATCCCGCCATTATGTGGTGTTTCTCCACACCCTTTATCCTCCAGAACTCCACAAAATAGTATAAAAAAACACAAACCAATCAATACACGAAAAAAGCCACAAAAGAGTCCACTACAAGTTGAATAACTCAAACTCACGACTTCCGATCACTGTCCCGTGAGTTCTTACAATTATAGAACGAAATTCTATACTTTTCCCGCAAAAACAATGGATGAAAGAGAGTAGTATACTTACCTTATTTGGTGAATATCTCAGCTCCTATCTTGGTTCTTCAACCCTTAGGTTTTACTCCAACTAGAACTTGAAACGAAGAGAAAATCATTTAGGGTGTTGAATTTTTGGGAGAGGTTTGCAGGGACTTATCTCTGATTTTTTTGCTCTATGATGAGTATAATACATGCAGGAAATCAGCCCTTAAAAGGGCTCTTCACCAAACCCAAACTAGACCCTTTTTGGACATATTTGGTCCTTTCATTTAAACATGTAGGTGACGCACCTACTTGTCACCTATGCAGTATGCGCAATATCGCAAAAACAGATGTCGAATTGACAAAC
Source organism: Nicotiana obtusifolia (assembly GCA_002018475.1). Lineage (NCBI taxonomy): Eukaryota > Viridiplantae > Streptophyta > Magnoliopsida > Solanales > Solanaceae > Nicotiana > Nicotiana obtusifolia. The sequence continues at coordinate 183,165 of MCJB01020736.1, forward strand.
AGTTTAATGCGTTATAAATTAGACACGTACATCATCAATTTAATGGGTGAATTACCCCGTAATTCTAAGCATATTGGAAGAAAGGCTCAGTGACATTAGACTCAAATTTCAGTAAAACTTATGAAAGTAACTTGTGACGACTTTCATCGACTTTTGTTCCACAACTCGCTTGACTTCAAACTTAACGCATGACTATCATACGACTAAAATAACTCATAACATAACCCTCTTATCATGTTAAGCACCCTAGTCCCACCCCAAAGGTACGGGTTATAATATTTCGAACTTGTCGACTTTCGGCGAAACTTAATTTCTTCAATTCGTTGAGCTTCTAAACCTTCCAACACTCGTGGTACTTGTTCATGATCTTAAATATTTGTAACCTCCAAAGTAACATGATTAACTTACTTTATACACTTTCAAAGATATTCTCATTTTTTGTCTTATATCAGTTTGCTTACGACATACTTTTACGTACAAAAATATGGGGTTTAACAGATTCTTCTCAGTATCACTTGGGAGTGGCCCATTAGGTGTACCATTCTGAGTAGAGGCGACTTGCCCAACTTGCCTTTTTCAAATCATTGAATTCTGTCAGAAGTTGCTGATTATCAAGATGAAGAGCTTCTTTACCAACTCATTAGTAGTATCCTCGTCCCTTTGTGGTTGAGTCGGTGGTACGTTGAAATTTCCTTGAGCTCTGTTACTGTTCTGATTACCGCCCTAATAGAAGTTGGGTTGGTTTCTCTAGTTTGGATTGTAAGTGTACCCATATTGTGTATTCTGGTTCATCGGACCCCTGTTGTGCTGCCCCACATAGTAAATGGATTCAGGATTCAATGGACAATGGTTACTCATATGGATTTCTCCACAAATCTCACAACACGTAGACATTTGTTGCACCTGCTGCATCTGCTGCGTTTGTTGCATCGCCATCTTATTTACCTTATTGGCTAACTTTGCTATATCTGCTCTCATGGATGAGAAATCATCAATCTTAATAACACCTATTGCTTTCTATTTATGTGATGTTCGTGGTTCCCCGTCTCCTTGCTAATTGTTACCATTAGCTATGATATTGTTCAGCATGATTTGGATTTTAGTGTACGGCCAAGCCATTCAACTACCTCCATTGGCCGAATCAAGATTCATCTTGGATGCTTCATCTAACCCATCAACAATAGTAGGACCCAGGACTTCATCAGTCTGACAGTGATGTGGTCAGTCTCTAAGTAGCTTTTTTATATCTCCCCAGGCTTGACATAGAGTCTTGCCATCTTTTTGTTGAAACCCCAGAATTTGGCTTCTTAGTGACTTTGTTTTCTTTGTAGGAAAGAATTTGATCAGGAATTTTTGTACTAGATCATTCCATGTTCAGATTGAGTTTGCTAGCTCTTTGTCCAACCACTCCTTTTCTTCCCTCACAGAGAAAAGGGAAACAAGCTCAGTCTGACATAGTCCTTGGGAATGTCCGGTTAGTTGTATGTATTCGTAATCTCCAAAATATTATGTATGTGCCTCTGCGGATCTTCACTCGGTAAACCCACAAATTGCTCTGTGAATTGGATCGGTTACACCATGTACTGTTTTAGCTCAAAGTGCTAGTTATGTCATGCTTCACGATAGCCGAGCCATGTTCACCAGACTAGGCCTTCTGGCCTCAATCACCGGTCTCTCATAATTCTCTAACATTTTGATTGGTAGTGGTTGGACTATAATATACAACTCTTCAGTTCAAGCTCTTGCTTCCGCCTCCCTCCTTAACCTGTGGAGGAGTCTTTCGTGTTTAGGATCAAAAGGAGGAAGGTCGCTCAAACTGTTACTTCTTCTTAGCATTCAATATAAACAACTATGTAGTAAGAAAGAGAAAAAAAAGATTAAATCTTGAACATAAACAAATGAAAGCTTATTACAGACAAGTAGCAAATTTTTAAATCCCCAACAACGGCGCCAAAAATATATTGCGGCCAAACGCACACGCAAGTATACGCGGTCGACAATTAGTAAAGTGATAAGAAAGTATTGTCCAATCTAAACTATTTATAAATTTATTGCTCAAGTGAATATGAAGAAAATGATTGTGATTTTTGTAACTAAATTACTACAAACTAATAAGCAAGCGAGAGATTAAGATAGCAAGCAAAGCAAACAAACACTTAGAAAGAATTCAATGAGATGGGATATTCCAGCGTAATGGGATTAACGTCTCTCTTATTGCACTTTTCTGGTTGATGTAATCACTTGACTTATCTAATCTGTTGATTAGCATGGTTTATTATGCTCGCTAATTTCTTTCAACGCTTCGCTCGCCTATTCAAGCTAACGTAAGACTATATTTCTATAGAATCAAAATTGATAAGGACGCATATATATTTCCTGCAAAAATAACCATGTAAGGCAACAAGAATATGTCTATCCTAATCGTGAATCTATTCCTCTTTGCCTGGATTCAAAGAACTTACTCTACTCAATCTTATGCGTAATCTATAGTTCCTACTTTCGGGTTCAACTATAAATTCATATATATTACTCTATTGTTAGTTACGCAATAGAATAATTAAGTCCATGATTGAATAAGCAAATCAGTATGATAGAATCAAGCAACACAATCAACCGTCAAATTAAATAATCAATAACGACCCATAACCCCAGAATAATGAGGTTCTTAGCAACTCATGTTCATGACAATAATCAAAATATTTTATTTAAACATAAAATATATGAATAATAGATGAGGGATGGAAGAATCGATGAATTTTGTGCTCCCGAGTGTTCAGTACTTGTATTTTCCTCTCAAAGTGGTGTCCGCCTTCCAAAATATTTTTAGACTTGCTTTTATACGACTTGGGGGGTGTCTTGGGTCGAGATAACCTTGTCCAGAGCGAAGTATGACAATTTCTTGTCACCCAGCGCCCAAAGTAGAGTGGGGCGCTACCCCTGGCGCCAGGAATTTTGTGCATCTGTAAACTGCACCACGGGTAGCGTGGGGCGCTATACTGGCCCATTTTTTTTGTTTTGTTCTCGTTTGGCTTCAAAGCTTGCACTTTCATTCCACTGTTGCCTCTGAATGACTGCTACACATATAATACCATGAATTAGCACAAATTATTACATTACACATCCTAAATCTATGAAACATGAGTAAAATGCAAGGCAATATACATATAAATATGCATACCTTAAGCAAAATATGAGGCAAGTTATTGCATATGATTCACGTCAGTTGAAGCCCCACGAGAAGAACTACCATGTGCACGATTCAGAGTTGGATGGGATAGTTCATGCTCTTATCTATGGAGTGTCATGTGGGGTCTACATCGATCACCATAGTTTGTAGAATTTGTTTAAGCAAAAGGATCTTTATCTGCATCAGTGTAGGTGGCTTGAGTTACTATAGGATTATGATCCTACTATCCTCTATCATCCAAGTAAGGTGAATGTGGTTAAGCAGAAAGGCCGAGAGTACAGGTAGTTTGGCATTCATTTCAGCAAAGGAGAGGCCATTAGCTTTGTACATTCCGTCCTTAGCTAACCGACTTCTGAGGCTGGATATTTATACGAGTTCTTGCATGTGTTGTGGCTCAGTTTTCTATATTCTAGTAGATCAAGGCTCATTTGTATGATGATCTGCAGTTGCTGGTCCTTAGAGAAAAGGTGCTACGAGGTAATGCCAAGGAGGTTACTATCGGATATGATGGTGTTGTGCGACTCCAAGGTCGCTTATGTGTTCCTAATGTTGATGGCCCGAGGGAGATGATTTTAGAGGAGGCACACAGTTCGCATTATTCTATTCATCCAGGTGCCACGAAGATGTATCGTGACCTAAGGTAGCATTACTGGTAGTGGAGGATAATGAAGGACATAGTTGAGTAAGTGGCGAGATGTCTGAATTGCTAGCAAGTTAAGTACGAGCACTAAAGGCCGGGTGGATTACTTTAGTAGATGGTTATATCGGAGTTAAAGTGGGAGAGAATCACTATGGATATTGTGATTGGATTGTCGCGGGCGTTGAGGAAGTTTGATGCCATTTGGGTCATTATGCATACGTTATTTCGGTGATAAGTACATACACTTCAGAGAGGTAGGCCTAGATTTATATTCAGGAGATCGTCTGGTTGTATGGTGCGCCTATTTCCACCATTTCAAATTGAGGCACTCAGTTTACTTCGCATTTTTGAAGAGTTGTACAGAGTGATTTGGGTACCCCGATGGAGCTCAGCATAGCCTTTCATCCGCAGACCGACGGGTAGTCAGAGCAGACAGTTCAAATTTTGAAAGATATGCTCAGAGCATGTGTGATTGACTTCGGAAGGTAGTGGGATCAGTTGTTATCTTTGGCATAGTTATCTTATAACAACAGTTATCATTACTGCATCGAGATAGCTCCATTTGAGGCCATGTATGGTCTCCCCCTTCGGTTAGTTTAAGCCAAGCGAGGCTAGATTATATGGTACTGATTTTGCAAAGGATGCCTTGGATAAGGTAAAGTGATACAGGAGTGACTTCGCACGGCACAATCTAGATAAAAGAGTTACATGGATTAGAAATCGCGTGATTTATCATTTATGGTAAGCGGAAAGTTCTCTTGAATGTCACGCCAATGAAGGATATCATGAGGTTCAGAAAGAGGGGCAAGCTAAGTCCGAGGTTCATCGATCCATTTGAGGTGTTGGAGCGAGTTGGAGAGGTTGCATACAAGCTTGCTTTGCCTCCTTGTCTATCGAGAGTTCATCCGGTATTCCACGTTTCTGTGATTTAGAGGTACCATGTTGATAGGTCCCCTGTGTTAGATTATAGTACAGTTCAGCTAGATTAGAGCTTGGATTATAAGGAGGAGCCAATTGCCATTATTGACAGGCAGGTCTGCAAGTTGAGTTCTAAGAAGATTTCAGCAGTGAAGGTCCAGTGGAGGGGTCAACCACTTGAGGAGGAGATTAGGGAGATCAAGGAGGACGTGTGGAGCAAATATCCACACTTATTTGGCACTTAAGGTATGATTCTAAACCCGTTTGAGGACGAATGTTTGTTTAAGACGTGGAGAATGTAACAACCCCACCAGTCACTTTGCTTTCTAGATCTCATTTCCCTATTTAAGACTTCTTGTATGTGATTTTTCTATTTTATGACTTGCGGGGACGGTTGGTTTGGTTATTGTAGGGTTCAGGTTGAATCTGAAGCACTTAGTTCCATATTAGCAGCCTAAGGTGGCCATGTTTGACATGAGATAACACTTTAAGTAAACGACCTCGAAATCGGGATTTGAAGGTTCCAATAGGTTCATATGATAATTTTTTACCTGGTCGTACGTTCGAATCGATTTTTAGGTGGACCGGGAGCATTTCAGTGCTTATTGTTAAAAGTTAGCGTCTTGAAGGTTTTAGAGTTCTCTAAGATTGATTTGAAGTAAACTTTGGCGTTATCGATGTTTGTTTGAGATTCCGAGCCTTGGAATAGGTTTGTATAGTGATTTGTGACTAGTGCATAAACTTTGGCATCATTCCGAGTTGTCTAAGTATGATTCGTCGCATTCAGAGTTAGTTGGAAGAAGTTGAAGTTCAAAAGTTGATTAATTTGTTTTTGAGGTGGGGTTCTTAGTTATGATGTTATTTTATGTGTTCCAAGACTTCGAGTAGGTCCGTAGTATGCTTAAGAACTTGTTGGTATATTTGGACGGGGTTCTAGGTAGCCCGGGTGACTTTCGGATAACTCGGAGCATTTTTGAAGTTGGCAGATTTTGCTGGTGTTGGTGTGCTTCGTGATCGCAAAGGATGTCCCGAGATCGCGAAGAAGAATTTTTGAGGGAGCACCTGATTGTTCTTGGTGAATGCGAAGAAGGCTCCACTAACTCGATTGAGGGCCTAGCTCTCTTATGCGAATGTGGAGGTCCAAGGGAAAACACGAAGAAGGAAGGCGTTAAGTGTTCGTGAATGCGGCTAAGGGACCGCGAACATGAAGGGCAGGGGTTAGAAGGCATCGCAAACGCAACCTGGTTGTCGCGAATACAAAGAGGATCTTTTGGGAAGCTAGGATTTAGGACTTCGCGATCGTGAAAAGGCTTCCGCAATCACGTAAAAGAAAGGCAAGGGCAGAATGTATTTTATTTCGGGACTTAGGATCATTTCTCTCACTTTTCTCTTGGGTTGGACGATTTTTGGAGATCTTTGAAAGGGATTTTCATCAAGCCTCACAAGGTAAGTGATTTCTACCAACTATGAGTCAAATACATGGATTATGAATAGATTTTAACATAGAAATAGTAGAATTTTGGGATATTTGTTGAAGAACCTAGGGTTTGTAAAAATGAGATTTGACCACGAAATTGATTATGGAATTGAGTACAAGTTATTTATTTGAGCTCATAATGCCATGGTGACATTTATCTTCAAAAAAGTTAGGAAACCGGGCATGTGGGCCTGGGGTTGACTTTTGTTGACCTTTTGAGTTGGGTTGGAAAATTACTCTAATACTTAAATTATGAACTTTTGAGCAGATATTGATAGGTTTGTACGACCTTTGACTAATTTCGGATTGCTCGAGATCGATTTAAGGCGACTAGTGAGGTTTAAGAGCCATGAAGTGAGCTTGGAAGCGAGGTAAGACTCTTGCCTAATCTTGTAAGAGGGAATTATCCCTGTATATGTTTTAATTGTTTTGTGCTACTTTTGTATGTGCTACGTACAGGTGACGAGTGTCCGTACATAGCTAGATTCATGTTTATGTCCGGGTAGACTTAGATCAACATCATGCATAAAATGTTCTATTTGAATTAGTCTTGTTTATTTAACAATTTAAATTTATGACTGGGATTGAGACTAGAATAACTTTATGGACCGAGTCTCTTACTTTGGACTTTGTGAAATATTTGATGAACGGTAGTGTTGTGTCTTATCGGCTCGTATGTATCTTTGCGAGTGAGAGAATTTCTCTACTCTTATAGGGTTGGGTCATTCGCCTCGGCAGTTTTCTGAATTATTCTTATGGGATCGGTCAGTTCGCCTCGGCAGTATTGTAAATTATTCTTATGAGATCGGGTCATTCTCCTTGGTGGTATCATGTGACACTATTCTTATGGGATCGGGTCGTTCGCCTCGGCAGACTCGTGCGTAAACTTGAGATTTGATTTGGTATTGGCATTGACTAATTTGTGACTTCGAGGCAAATTACAATATTTGATGATCTCGTAATAATTCTTGTATGGAAATTTTACTTTTCATATTTATCTATCTTGTTGATATTTGTAGTGTTCCATACCTATCTACTTTGTGTACTTTATTGTTTGACCATTAGTAAGTGTCAAAGTCGACCCCTTGTCACTGCTTCTTTGAGGTTAGACTAGATACTAACTGAATACGCATTGGTTTACATACTCAAACTACACTTCTGCACTAATTGTGCAGGTAATGAGACAGGTACTTCCGGTGGTCATTTGGGCACGTAGATGCACTCTCGGGGGCTTAGTGGTGAGATGCTCTCCATGTTTTCATTTGAAGCACCCAGAGTCTCCTTCTTATCATGTTTATTATTTCTGTCTATTTTATTTCGGACAGTAGCGGTAGTGGTTTGTATATTCTATTAAATTGCCTATGCACTTGTGACATCGGGCTTTGGAGATTTCTAGCGGATATTCACAATTGTACCTAATATTATTATTACTTTTGTTTTATATTTTATTCATACTCGATAATTTGGTAAAGAAGAACATATGTTTAATGAGTTCTAGATTCAATTCTATTTATTTAATAAAATTCCTGATTTTAAACGTTAAAAAGAGATAATTAAGTTGGAGATTCACGCGTTGGCTTGCCTAACAGCATTGTTGGGCATCATCACGGCCTATTATGGGATTTGGGTCGTGACAACAGTTTCACTCAAAGGTAAAGAAAGTTTATTGAGTGTGAGCAAGAAATATTTATCCTGCTGGCTTGCTTTATCACCCTCAACGGAAGGAAATTAGTAGAACCACAAGGAAGTACCCTTGCTACGTACTTAGAATATCAAGTATAATTCTCAATTAACCGGGATCACTAATCTTTATCATGTGTGATATGAGTCAAGTCATCTAAGCACATGCATGAGGTTTGTTATCAGGTTGTTAGACATTCAAAAAATGTCAATTTCATGTAAATGGAAACTTTATTGTACATTCTGATATAGGCCCTTATTGATGTATTTCATATAAATTCTACTTGCTTCATACTTTATATGAATTTGGTGCATTGGTATATACTTTTTATCATGTTATTTGAGAATGAATGCTTATTATCTTTTACTTTGATTGTGCACCTTATTATTTATATTCAATATTTTTTGTTTGTTGTTATTGTATATGTTTGTGAACTGCACAGGTCATGAAAAGCAAGTATCTTTCGTCTAAATCTCGTCACTACTTTGTTGGAGTTAGACTTGATACTTAATGAGTAGATGTGGATTCTTATACTCATACAATACTTTTGCATATTTATTGTAGACTTTTTTCATGGTACTAGTGGAATGCAGGAGATAGCGTCGGACTGATACTTGGAGACTTCGTGATGAGCTGCTTTGCTCGGATTCAGCATCTTTTGAAGTCATCTTCTCTCTTATTAATTTTGTCCTTTATTTGAGACATTTATGTATTTTGAGACTATTGTATGTTTACCCATAAAATAGTACATTTGAATGTGTAACCTAGTTTATAGACAAGCAAATCGATTTGATCCAAAAATAATAAAGAAATAGAACAAGAAATAAGATTTAACAACTGAAATTAAAGAAGATAACAAGCCTGGTTCTGAACTCGGTCTTTCCAAGAGCAGAAGTGAAAGTAATGATAAAGCGATGACAAAATTGTTAGATTGAGAGCAAAATAGTAAAGCATAGCTTTTGTGTGCAGAATGTTTCATGTCCCTACAATGGCTGTTAACCCCATTATTTATAGCTCTACCTTACGAAACAAGATCATAGGATCTAGCTCCTCTTAAATGAGAATAAAATTTTCATTGATGAGAATATAACGGCATGCTTTGAATGCAAATAATCTCTGTAACGACTTCTCATTGAACCCTTAAACTTCTATCACCAACTATGTTCCCAATCCGTATGGTACCGGTCACACGTGTTACATCCGGTATTAGTCCGACTCATATTTTGCCTATGTTCGGTTTCATGTGTCACATTACCATTCAACCACCTGTTACCAATTAATTTTACCTCATACATTGTATTTTTCCGTTTTTACTCGCTCGTTATTTATACTATCACTTCTTGGGTTGTATTTCGTTATTCTTCAGTTTTGTATTATCAGATTTAGACTTATATTATGGTATTATTCATGTTTAGACTAGTTATGTCTCTATGGTATTCCGATTTGTTGGTTATGTTTATTGGTTCACATAGTGTTTTGGAGTTAGGTACCATCAAAACTTTGAGCGAAATTTGGTTCATGAAAGAATCCTTGATCCGATGAAGTTGTCGGTCTAATTGAATTATCAATCTGATTAGTAAGAAAGAAAGGCAGTTAATTAGTAAGTGATAAAGAAAGATTAGTTAATTGGTAAATGATCACAAGATAGAGATAAGTGTGAATCGGAATGGATAATAATAAAGATTATAAGATCCCCATCAGGCTGAGAATAGTGGTTATAATTCATAAAGTGAGTTGGTTAGATACCCGATTTCGCAATTAAATTGGATTATTAGGGACCCTTATGGTCGGCTGATCCTTTTAAAATACAAAGTAATCTTATCATCTTACAACTAACATGGTCACTAGCATTCTGCAAAGAATTGCACTTGATCCCCAAATGCTGAGTAATGTAAAGCTTGAGGCAGGAATACCTGAACGCATGATTGGTGTCGACCACTTACAAGTCGCTTGCAATAGGTTCTACATTTCTTTTATAGTACCTAAATATTCTAAGATTATGTTGTTTGTACTGTTTACTTGTTTCTTAATACGTCGGTTTGACACTAGCTCTGTCACGATCCAAAATCTCTTGGTTGTGATGACACCTAACATCTACTTGGTAGGAAAACCAACATTAGCGCAATAACTAAAACAGTTTAACAATAAAAGAGATATTTATATTAATAAAAAGGTGAAACAGCATAACGAATAATAAAAGAAACAACCAACGTCGTCTAAGACTATCCCAAGAATCTGATGTCACAACTACATGAGCCACTAATAATGCTAAATACAAGTCTAAAATAGAAATACAATAATGTCCGGAACAATAAAAAGTAGATAAAGGTAGGAAGGAGACTTCAGGATCTGCCATTGCCAAGCAGTACTATCTCAAGTCTCCTAGTAGGAAGGATCCAAGCTTTCACCTCCGAATGCTGCTAGGACCAATACTGAGATCTACACAAAAGTAAAAAAGTATAGTATAAGTACAACCGACCCCATGTACTCACTATGCGTTGAGCCTAGCCTCGATGAAGTAGTGATGACGCTTTGACAAGACACTCACTATAAACATGTATGAGTAATAAGCAGAGAAGGACTAACTAGATAGAGAACGATTAACTACATAATAAATGGTATAGGAAAGTAAATGATATAGGATCCCAGAATATCATCACCTCACAATCTTACAACACAACACGGTAGCGGAATCTAACAATCAAGAATAACCACAATACATGCTCTCCATTGAGGCTCGCAATACGATCTACATATTAATACCAATACCGTTGTGACGTACAATCCAATCCACATATATAATACTACTATGACAGCGTGCAACCTAACCCCA
>MCJB01020736.1:201925-234276 GCA_002018475.1 Nicotiana obtusifolia
TATATATATATGAACATGAAGCGCTCGGAACACAGGGACGGGTTTTTTTAGCTATTGATACACTTGTAAATTGATTCATCGACTTATAATGAGTAGGTTATAAGTCGATCAATCAATTTACAAGTGTATGAATACCTAAAAGAACTCGTTCCTGTGTTCCGAGCGCTTCTTGTTCTTTTATATATATTAATTGATATAAGTCGAGACGTTTTAATTTATTGTTAATATATATACATGCATATGAGTAGGTTATAAGTCGATGAATCACTTTACAAGTGTATCAATACCTAAAATAACCTGTCCTTGTGTTCCGACCGCTTCTTGTTCTTATATATATATATATATGGATACACACGCACGCTTCGTAGTACTACTTAACTGCATATATAGCATGTTAGAATATATTTTAGTCTATTCATCCCTTGTATTACAAAAGTGTTAACGGCTTACATTTATATTATTTAGATAGTAAAACAAAAATGATATTAATTTTCACCAAATGTTGACCTGAAAAGCGACCAACTTTGGTCGCCAAATATATATAATTTAAAATTAGTGACCAAAGTTGGTCGCCAAATATAAATCAAATTTATTTATATTTCGTATAATATCGAACTGGGTCCCCGATTAGCGACCAAAGTTGGTCTCTATCTGTTTACTCTTTATTTAGCGACCAACTTTGGTCGCTAATTTTAGATTTTAATTATTTATATTTTATAATTTTATTTAAATAATATTATAATAATTAAAATTTTATAAGTGGATCCTCTTAAGCGACCAATGTTGGTCGCTAATTTGAGTATTTCTTTGACCAAGCAAGTCTGACCAGTCCGGTCAACAGTTTGACGAAATTAGTGACCAACCTTGGTCGCTAATGTATTTAAAATTATTATTTTATTATTTTCACCAGTTTATCGACCGACTTTGATCGCTTTTCTTTATAGACCAACGTTGTTCGCTATATTTTGGTTGCTTTTTTTCGGATTTCTAGTAGTGTTAGCTTTTAGATAGTTCCAGTCGACTGCAATTTTTCTTGTGCTCAGTTGTGGAGATTAATAACCCTATATACGGTTACTCGTAGCCCTCTATATGTCCATCAATCTTCTCTGCCTCGTTATGAAAAAATAGACCCTTTATACGGTTGCTTGTAACCCTTTATACGGCCTCCAAAGTTCTGTATCTCATGTGGCCAAAATACCCCTTTATACGGCGGCTCGTAACCTTTTGTGCAGTTACCATCTTATGAAGATTCTTATTGACTTGGAAGCTTGAAATTTTAATATGTTTATGATAGTTTAGTTCAATAGGATAATCGTCACTTCAAAGTATGAGTGTCAAATCATTTAGATTCCAAATAGGCATAAAGAACATTAAGCCTTCATAAATAATTTAACAGTTAGGAAAATGTAAATTTGGGTGAAAATAAAAAGAACGCTTTTTTTTATAAGTAATAAGATGTAATGCTTAAATCAAATAACCATGGATAATGTGCGCTCACTCGGTTCAATTGAACTCACACTATTATTTATAAATATTTAATCAAATACCTTATGGGCATGAATTTATGAAAATAGGTTGGCTTTCAATCATACTATATTTCTTTGATCAAACATCTTCCCTTTTGGATCCTTCAGTTTGATGCCATTTGGTAGTTTCCTAGTAACATCAACCTCTACTGGGATTCAGGCAAATGAAATCTTTTAGCATCAGTGGTACAATCATATGCGTATAAGGGTTGTCTCAATCCACTTCCTATTTTGCTTAAAGCATTAGCACCGCAACAACTTAGAGAAAGATTAGGTAACTTTATCCCAAGAGGAATCGTCTTGGGGTCTTCACCACTAAAACTAAAATCTTGTGTCCATGACTTAATTATAACATTTCAATTATTCAGCACGTGAGGCCCTAAATATATCACCAGATCTTTATTTTTTTCACAAATGAAATTAATCACCATATAACCAGCATTATGAAAAATATGCCTTAGGTTTAGGTGCAAAATGGCATGTGATGCTACAAATCTCTTCATAGCCCCAATAGTACGGAGTCACCTAACACATGTGAGATGATTACAAATTTCCACTTCTCGATCTCACTAGCAACATCTTTCTGAAATAACTGCACTATCTTCTCACTTTTAACTATGGCAGGAGAAATGAAAGTAAGATCCATACCTCTAGCTGCCATTTTATTCCCCTCAAATAAATTTGCCCATGCCTTGTCTACTGGGTTCCCCTATTTCATTTGCAATTTTTACTGTGTACCCCCAGTTAACACAATTATTCTATTTATTTTGTTCTCATATGTTGACTGCCTCTGAGTTGACTGGCTCGTGGCATTCTGCACTGCCACCATAGGTGTCACGCCCCGAATCATGGCCTGGGCGTACACGATACTCTGTGCCTAACTACATGTGACCGAGCGAATCAATTGATGGCTAAATCAACATGTGATATCATAACGCACTGGATGCGGAAGATATACTAACATATGCTGATATACTGAAAATTTGAATGATAACAAAACAAAGTGCGAAAACACTAATACAATTCTAAAATATATTTGTAACCAACATGGCTTAACATGAAAAGCCTACGACTGCATCTAACTGTTACTCTAGTCTATGAAGCCTCTAATGAAGTACTGAAAACACTGAATGTCTGAAAATACTGAATATTGTAAGGTAATGATAATGCCCCAAAAGAACTGGGGATCACCAAATAGCTGGTACGAGAATCCTAGAGCTCTGAATCGTCAACCTGTAAATCATTACCTGCATCGTGAGATGCAGGCCCCAGGCAAAAGGGACGTCAATACATTTGAATTGCATTGATATGTAAAGCAACTGAAAGAAAGAACTGTAAATGCTGAAACTAAAACTGAACTGATAATTTATAACTGGAGTGATAACCAATGTTTGATAACTCAAATGTTAACTGTTGAAACTGAAACTGAAAAGATAACTGATAACTGATAACTGAAATGATAACTCAACTGAACAAATGATGTAAGGATATGAATACTCCCTCTTCTGAATAATGAACCACCCATTTATCTGAATAAAAAAACTACGGCCTCAGGCTCAATATATATGTGCACAAACTACAGCCTCGGGCCCAAGTATACGTATACATAACTGCGGCCTCAGGCCCAAGGATGCATAAAGTATTAATTGCGGCCTCAGACCCAAACACAGTTGTTCAACATTAAGGGATTTAAAATCAGGAAACTGAGAATCATATTGCAATACATGATACTGAAATACTAAATCATACAGAGTTACATGATATTGGAATGCTAAATAGAACTAGACTGAGATAGGTATTCATTAACTGATTATGAGAACTGAAGCTTCAGCTGTTTATGACATGTTGGGTAATCTAGACTGAGACTCATTGGCATCAAACACAAGTCTATATCGATTACGCACTGAGCTCACTACATTCGGAATGAAAGTCATGAACGAGCTACGAAACTAAAGAATAAAAGTTTTACAACTATTCAAGGAACTAGTCTTACCTATATTTCTGAGGCAATTAGTAACGTTGTAAAAGAAACGTAGTGTAGGGAGAATCATTAACATTCTCAAACATAGAGAGTTAGCCTCATATATCTTAACTTCCAACTCTTGAGCGTAATACAACATTCGCAAGCCTTTCAACTTTAATCTATATCAATACAACTCAAAGGGATTCCATATTAGCAATAATACTGATATTTTGGTCATTTAGGTATTTTATCAAACGCCTTATGGACGTTAGGCCTCATAACCCTCGTTAATAATGTTTCTACACCCAAAAACCCATTCTCTCGCTTCTAGATAAATTCTAAAATCTCTAATTTTTTATAATCAATATCATTCTTCATCGCCCATAAGATAAACAATACCCTTAACAAATAATCAACGATCAACAACCCAAACCTATAATACGTTCATGCTTTTCTATCAAACCCATCAACTCATATCTCATGTACTTAGAGTCTATGACCATTTACCCAATGCTATAATCAATTAGAGAGTGAAGATATTATCTTTTGACGTTCAATCCTTTTGAATTCGAGTTTTAGGGTATCTTTTCTCAACAATGATGTCTCAATCGAATATATAAATGTTGAAGGGTTTACCCATGTTAATAAGGTGTTGGAACTTACGTTGGATGTGGAGGGACCTTTGAGGAGTTAGGTTCTTGAGAACTTCCCTTTCTAGAGCAAGTTTTTGTGTTTTGGGGTGTGAGGGATGAAGTAGGGCTTACAAAGTGGCTTCCCGGGTCCGCCCCCACGCAGCTGAAGGATCAACCGTGCACCTGAATGTACATCAAAGGTAGTGGCACTGCCATAAGTGCGTGGCTGCGCACTGGAACAGTTGAACGCGCATATGAGCATGCAGACTGCGCATTGCGTAGTAAAACGCATATAATATTTTGCATAGAGGTCCGTTCGGGCTCCATAATATATCATTGGAAAAGTATTTCAAAAAGCTACAACTTTGATGTTTTATTTTTTTTCCAAATTACCGACATACTTTCACAAAATCTTGCTAGAAGACAAACCTTCCATAAACTTAGTCGATTTTATCTAATTATATGCACCTCACCTCCGTCTTGATTCCGAAACAACTATTTCCACCCATACTCATCCTGATAGGACTTCATATGTCTAAGATGTCACATTAATACTTATGTAACACGTTCACACCTGGTCCAAATTTACAGAGTGCTACAATAGGGGTTTAGCTACTCGTTGTGCTTTAGGCCTTCACTATTCTTTTTATACGTCGCATCAATCTTCATGGTATCTGAAGTTATCCAAAAACTTGTTAAGGTTCTTGTACCTTCACCATGAGTAGGAAAAATCGGCCATACCTCAAGGCTCGCATTCAATATTTCCTTTGCACTGCTCGCTAAGGGTTTCTCTGTAACAACTTGACTGGTCGGTTTGAGAATTAGCGTCCCGTTCGACGGCTTAAGGTCTCGAGCAGCTTCAAATTATGTATTATGGCTAGTGTATATGTTCGAGTTCGGATTTCAAATGATTCGGGATCAATTTAGAAGAAAGATTCTTCTTTTAGAAGCTTAAACGGTAGAAGTTTCACTTTTATGTAGATTACTCAAAATGGCATTTTGATGATTCTAATAGCTTCGTGTGGTGATGTTGATCTAGGTCGTGCGTCCGGATTTGGATTTGGAGGGCCTTAGGATTACTTGAAGCATTTTGGCGAAAATTAAAAGTTGAAGTTTTGGAAAGTTAAGAGGTTTGACCGGGAATTGACTTTGTTGATATGGGGCTCGGATTGCGATTCGAAGAGATGGATTAGCTCTCTTATGTCATTTGAGACTTGCATGCAAAATTTAACGTCATTCCGGGTTGATTTGATATGTTTCGCTGCGAGTTATAGAAGCTGAAAGTTCATAAGTTCATTAAGTTCGATTTGAGGTGCGATTTATAGTTTTGATGTTGTTTTGATGTGATTTGAGGCCTCGAGAAAATCCACGTTATGTTTTGGGACTTATTGGTAAATTCGTATGGGGTTCCGAGGGGCTCGGGTGAGTTTCAGATAGGTTTGTCTTGTGTTGCGCTTGTTTTTGATGTTTTGATGTTGTTTTTCCAAGTATAAATGATGCCATATTAAGCAGATGAGCTTCAATTTCTATTTGGATTGAAGTATTAGATACATATCATAATTACGGAGCCATAGAAAAATGAATCATCGAATTTGGACATCGTATGAGGGAGTTATGCTCATTTTGGTGTCGGAGAAAAGAGTTGGTGCTTCGCAGATGCGAATCTGTCCTGCAGGTGCAAAAAATGATCAGCAAATGCGGATATTACAGCTGACAGACCGCAGATGCAGAGTTTTGGGCGCAGAAGCGAAATTTCATGTGTATTAAAAAAATCAGACTGCGTTTATTTAGTATTTTGAGCATATCTTGATTTCTAGAGCTCCGATTGAAGTAATTTTCACGGCGTTCTTCTTGTCTTTTCATGGGGGTCAGTATCTAAATATAATTATTGTATTTTAATATGATTACAGAAGTTCATTTTGAATAATCCATATTTTGATTGGAAAATTGGAGGGTTTTATAAAAAACTTTTCTAAAGAGAATAATTGGATTTTGAACATTGATTCAGAGTTGGAATTGGATGAAATTAGTATGGTTGGACGCGTAATTGAATGGGTGTTTG
Organism: Nicotiana obtusifolia; assembly: GCA_002018475.1. Taxonomy (NCBI): domain Eukaryota; kingdom Viridiplantae; phylum Streptophyta; class Magnoliopsida; order Solanales; family Solanaceae; genus Nicotiana; species Nicotiana obtusifolia. Next base: position 208,109 of record MCJB01020736.1, read on the forward strand.
GATTTTTGTGAATTTTGTCGGGTTCCGAGCCCGAGGTTGACTTTTTAGTTTTTGTTAAAGATTGAAGCTTTATTATCCGGAATCGTTTCCTATGAGTTTTATTCATGATTTGAAGTTATTTTGGTTAGATTTGAGCCATCCAGAGGTTGTTTCACTCGAGAAGGTTATTTAAGAGTAACGATCTAGCTTCTTTGAGGTAAATATCTTACCTAACTTTGTGTGGGGGAAACTACTCCTTAGGATTTGAGTCATTTTTGCTAATTGTGTCATGTGAAGGCCGTGTATGCGAGGTGACAAGTACGTACTTGGACTTAATTGTAGAAATTTGATCGTTTAGGGCTCTCAGCTACTTACGTTCATTAGATGTGAAGTTGTTTTTGCATGTTAAATCCCCGACTTACTAAATTTACCCTTATGTGTCGTATTTGGATTTAATTGATTCATGTTATACCCTTGTTGCCAATTAAACGCTTATGTGCGTTAATTGTGCCTCTTTTATTGACATGCTATCTTTTTCGTAATTTCTTATCCTTAACTGAAGTTATTATTATCCTTTCTGTAATTGCTTATCCTTAATTGAAGTTATTATTATTATTTCCGTAATTGCTTATCCTTAATTGAAGTCATTATTATCTTTTCGTAATTGCTTATAGTAAATTGAATTTATTAGTATATTTTCCGTAATTGCTCAACCTTAATTGAAGTTTTGTTATCCCTTTCATTGTTCTCTTATCATTATTTAGAATCATTGATTCATGTTATCTCTCTTATCGTCGAGTTGTACTTATGTGGAAATTATTGTTGCACACCATCTCTCCCCTTATTGATCTATTCTTGTTGAAACCATTATTCTCTGTTGTCTCATTCATTGTGAGCTCGTTCTTCCGTTTCTTTGTGTTTTGAAGTTCTTGAGTTGATTTACTTGTTGTATTCTCGTGTTATTGTTGTTGTTGCTTTGTACCTAGTATTGTTGAGCCGAGGGCTATGCGTGGTTTTGGTATTGAAACTATTTTGAGAAAATATTGTGGCATATGGGCACATGTTGTGAAAGTCATTTTATTGTGTTGTTATGTTTTGGCACACATGGTATTGTTGAGAGAATTGTCGGGGTGTTTGCACGTGAATTGTCCATGCTATTGTTACTATTGATATTTATACATACAGCGTGACAAGGCGGACTATATATGTGGGTTTACGCATGTGGCGAGACAAGGTGAGAATATTATTATGCGCGTGCGGCGAGACAATACGGGTATTTACTTTATTATTGCGCATGTGGCAAGACAAGAAGGAATATATCGGGGAATGATTTGTGATGACTTGTGATGGCCTGAGGCATTGTTATTGTTGTTATTTGTGTAGTGGTGTGCTTTACCCTGTGTGAGTTATACCGTATAAATTTTGTGGTAATCGTTTCTTATGTGTCATTCATTGTCTATACTCTTACTTGTTGACTTGAATTGTGGTAGAACGCTTGCAAAAGCATACACGTAAATAAATCACCTATATCGGTTAAGAAGATGAATCCCGATGTTATTGACAATTTACATGTACTCCCGTATACTTGCCTTCTATGTAAGAGTTATCATGTTGGCACGTGAGTTGTCCGTGCAATCATGAGTCATTGTTATTGTTGGCACGTGAGTAGTCTATGCGGATATTAGATATTGTCACTCTCTTGGCACGTGAGTTGTCCGTGCAGTTATGAGTCTTTGGTATTGCTGGCACGTGAGTAGTCCGTGCAGATATTAGATATTGTCACTCTCTTGGCACGTGAGTTGTCCATGCAGTTATGAATTTGTAGAGTGAGCACAAGAGGCCAAGTGGTTAGGGTTCACGAATTGGGACCCGTGATTTGTGATTATGAGGTTTGGTACATCGTGAAAATTCCTGAACAGATCTGGTGTAAAAGCGGTTGTTCTTGTTGAGTAGTTAATTGGTTTTCATTTATTTGGTTTCATCGGACTTAGACTGTGTCTATCTTACTCTACAACATTACTATCTGTTTGCTTCTTGTTGCTAATTGTTGATTCTAGTGTTTCATTGCAATTATTATTTTGTCTTCCTTACCATGGTTAACTTTATATTAACATTGTTTCCCCGTTAGTTTACCTTCATACTTGTCCAGGTTGTTTAGTCCAGTAGGTGTTTTGACTGTCCATCGTCACTACTCCACCGAGGTTAGTCTTGATACTTATTTAGGTACCGCTGTGATATACTCATGCTGCGCTTTCTGTATATTTTATGCAGATCCAGTTATTTCGGAGTTGGTTGATCAATATCTAGCTATTCGAATTTTGCTGTGGAGATTCAAGGTAACCTGCCGTCGCTTTCGCAGGCCTCGGAGTTACCTTCCGATATTATACCTATACTATTTATTTCTATTCCGAAACAGTTGTATTTAGGGATTTATCTATCAAACTCGGTAGATCGTATGACTTGTTCTACCCGTTTTGCGATTGTTGACTTATATGGAAATTTTCGTATCGAAATTCATAGTTATTGGTTGAATTTTGCTATTAATTCAGTAAGTGTTAGGTTTGCCTAACCTTAAAAAATAAGTGCCGTCACGATATTCTAAAGGGAGAACTTTGGGGTGGTAACATTCTCGATCCGCCCAGCCTGCATTTTGAGATTAGTGCCCTTTTTCCACTCGACCCAGCCGCAGTCGAAAGGCTAGCTGTTATCCCTCCAATCGATAGTGTTTTTGGTGTCACTACGCAATGCTTGACCTTTGTTCGTCCATGAGTTTAATCATATCAGCTTGTGCTATCTTCCCCTTTTTGGATGGTCGTCCTATTTCCCTCCCTATTTCTGGCAAGGTGTAGGTTAGCAATCACGTTAATGGTGCAACGAGAAAAACCTAGAGAGAAAAATCAAGAAAAATGTTAAGTACACTTTTTGACTTTTTAATAACGAAATTATTATAGGTGAATAATAATAGTACATTAATTGCTATGCGGTGATTGATAGGTTTAATATATTTTTTGTTTTTGATTCCTAGTATCCATATTATGTTTCTTATATATTCTTATTCAACATTCTATTTCATATAAATAATAAAAGTATTAATTATGTGGAACTTTATAAGGCCAACTACACATCGTATTAAATTTGTGATGATTATACAACCAACCAAATAATATGGTACTCTAACAGAATTTTATGTTTGAATAATTTTTGTTTATACAATAATTGAAACGATTCCATATTAATGATTTCTACGTGTAGCTTTAGTATTTGATAATGGGTTAACTATTTTCGCTATTACTACTAGTATTACAAAACCTATTTATAACATTCAAAATAAAGATGACTCCTACAGAGTTACCAAATAAAAAGTTCACTCTCCTTTCTTTTTTCTTCTTTCTCATACTTAAAATAGTTGGGCAGATCACGCGCGAGAACCTAGTAGATATGATCTTCATTCATACTAATCTTACCCATTTAATTTACAAGAACAATGAAATGAAATTAAACAAGTTGGCGTCCCCACTTAGTGGTGGGACCTTTTTATAAAGCAAAACATTACTTAACATCGAATACTTTAGGATTGTGGATTTTTTTTGTTTAACAATCTAATATTGGTATTCACTAGCCGATTAATCTGTATTCTCATTGTGTACGGCCAGTAAGCATTTCTTATAAAATTGTCTATTTCCAAGATTTGACTAGAAGAATTTTCGTTATGGACGAATTATCTCATTCATCCCATCACGACTTATGTTAATTAATTTTGGGGTTTTTGAACGATAGCACGGAGCCGAAATTATGTATTTTCATGAAGTATTATAGTTTGTTTAGCCAAACTACAAAATCAGTTTATTTTAGGAAGTATTTTTTCTCAAAAGTATTTTTTTTAAAAGTATTTTTCATGAAAAACAGTTTGTATTTGGCTAATGTATTTGACTAGCATTTCTGAGCAACAATTAGTTTTTGGCCAAACTTTCACAAACTGTTTCTAAGTGTATTTTTCTAAAAAGTATTTCTCAAAAAAGTGTTTTTGGAGAGAATCTACTTTTTTTGCTTCTCTATAACTGATTCTACTTCTACTCAAGAGTACTTTTCCACCTTTAAAAGCTGGTCAAACACTTTAACTTTAAAAAGATATATATATTTTTTATAAATAAAAGTACTTTTCACCTGGAGAAACTTGGCCAAATAGACTATTAGTCTAGAAACGATAACTAAGTCAAAGTAAAGGACGAATTGAAGCTGACTGAAATAGTTGATATTAAAAATTTATGTATAAAAAGGCTGCATGATTATTTCTTTGGGCCGGGACATAATAAACATTTGCTGTAATCACGAACATAATCCACAATCAACCAAATCATGGTACCCATGTGTATTTCCCTAATCAACATCACGAATAAATACAAAGAGTGCTAGGGCAGCATGATGCCTCATTGAAATTGCCCCCTAACCATGAGACACCATTAAGCACTGCTGCAATATAATGTCTTAAAATCTATGACTCCAACTAAATATCTACATCTAGCTAAGAACTCCAAATGTATTTAGCTGTAAAAATAAAAAAAGGGGCACCATATTTACAAAAAGAAAGAATAGTTGTTGGAAGAAAATATTAAAAGTGATTCTATAAGCATACAGGCACTATATACACAACTGGGAAAAAGTGCATTCACCATGGCTCAACAGAAACTTTACATTTGCGATTATAATAACGAGTGACATGTAATCTTAACAATTTGACACACATGAATAGTACTCACATAGGCAGGAAAAAGAAACAGAGGACAGTTCCTCCTTGTTAATTTACAAGATACTTCAAAGTTCAAAAACAGCTCAAGATGCCTGTCCGAACATTATTGTGCTTGATTAGTCATTTTTGCCCTAAAAATGTATCACATGACCCTAATTCTTATCCTTAATAGGGATCATATACTAAGAGAACTGAAAAACGCCTAATGACATATTATGGACACTACTAAAAAACTGTCAAAATTCGTCCAGAGCATGCCGGTCGAAATTGGTCTGAAAGAAAAACGACAGAAGTCGGTCGGAAACCAAGTAAATTGGTCGAAAAATTCAAATAACAAACTATACATAAATATACCGATCACAATCGGTAGGAAAACATGGTCCCATAAAAAATAAAATTTGCTTTATCTGACAAAGTTGAAATTCCGACCGACTGCAACCGAAAAATAGTCAATCTTGACCAAAGCCTGGTCAGATTTGCACACTATCTACCAACGAAAATTTTAATAAAAAAATTTATAGAACACCGACCGATATCGGCTGAAAATTCTAACTTATTTTTTTCCGACCAGTGTCAATTGTTTTTTTCAATAACAAAAAATTATTATTAATATAATTATAAAGTTACCGACTGAAATCGGTCGGTATTAGTGGCCAAAATGGTCAAACACCTAAAGATTATTGTTATTTATAATCTACATATATTTGACCAAGTATATGTTATTGTTGCTACAACTTAAGTTTAATATAGCACTATATCTTATAGCACTATACATTTTATTTTTAAATGCATTATAGCGTGTTAGATGCCGATACTTAGACTCGATCGCCCACATTAAAATTCAATATTTAATTTATTAAGGCTGTCAGTATGCCCGAGCATGTTGCTCGATACTTAGACTCGATCGCTACCACATGAATCAAGTTGCTCGGGCATAGCCGATTGTTATTCATGTGCGTGTGTATTGTCATGACCCAAATCTCACATGTCGTGATGGCGCCTATTGTAATACTAGGGAAGTCGACAACCACAATAAACCACGCATTCTTTAAGTTTGAAAAAAAATGATAAAATAAGTTTAAGAGTAAAATATCATAAATACTAATACGAAAATACCGCGACTCAATACAATATTCCTCCAAAATCCGAGTGTCACTGAGTACTTGAGCATTAATACAATAACATGGTCTGAAACACTGTCTAGGAAGATAGAACAACATACTAAAACTAAAGGATTAATGAGGAGATTCAAGCTCTGCGAACGCCAAAGTAGCAACCTCGAAAATCTTCGAACTGATAAAGCTCCAAAATCAGCAACCACCGTACTCGGAAGTACCTGGATCTACACACGAAGTGCAGAGTGTAGTATGAGTAGAACCGACCTAGTGTATGCAATAAGTAACAAGACTAACCTTGGGCTGAAAGCAGTGATGAGCTCAACAGGTACAGTCCAATATACAAATAACAGTACAGAAATGTAGATATGCTTTCAAGTTCAACAGTTAAAGCTCAAACAGATAAAATATGCCAAGTGTAACTGGAATGAGGAATGATACATCCTGATATTTACATGTCAATTATGTATGCCAACTGTAATGCAAAAACAAGGATGAAGTCATATGTATACTCTCAGAGTATCAAATCACTCAGTCCTCCCATTCACTCAATCCTCACAACCACTCATTCCTTACGGTCACTCAGTCCTCACAGTCACTCAATCCTCCCAATCGCTCGGCACTCGATCTCGGCACTCACACTCGAAACTCGCACTCGGCACTCGCACTTGCACTCAATAGGTATTTGCGCTCACTGCTGGTGAGTCAGACTCCGGAGAAGCGGATCCTACCCAAGCGCTATAATAAGCCAATCATGGCATGAATCAATAAAGCTTGCTGCAGCGTGCAGCCCGATCCTGTAAATATCCTCACAATCAGATCCTCGGCCTCACTCAGTCATCAATTTCTCTAGTCTTTCGGGCTCACAAATATCATGATAATCAGCCCAAACAATGATGATATGATGTATCAATAAATGATAACTGAGACTGAGATATGATATGCAAATGATAGTTGTGACTGAGTACGTAATTGCAAATTAAACAAGTAATTTAACAGCAACACGACCTCTGTGGGTCCCAACAGTACCAGCATATGGCCTAGGCATGATTTCTAACACGAATCTCATCTTAGTTTTTCTAACACATAGATAATATACGGATAATAACAAGATTATTTATCTACAAAGTTCCATGGAATCGACCGAGTCACAATTTCTACGGTGCAGGCACATACGCCTGTCACCTAGCATATGTGTCACCTCAACACCAACCACATAACACGTAATTCAGGGATTCATACCCTCAGAACCAAGTTTAGAAGCATTACTTACCTCAAACTGTGCAAATTTCTACTCCAATAAGGCCTTGCTTTGCGAATCGACCTCTCAACGCCTCGAATCTAGCCACAAACAACTCGATACGATCAACACAAGCTATAGGAATCAATTCCATATGAAGAAGATAAGTTTTTAATCAAAATTCAAAAAGTCAACTCAAAAGGTAAACCTCGGGCCCACGTCTCGAAATCCTATAAAATTGACAAAATTCGAATACCCATTCAGCCACGAGTTCAACCATACAAAAATTACTCAAATAAGTTCACAACTCGACCTTTCAAATCCTCAAATTAAAGCCTATGAAGTTCTACAATATTTCTCCAACTTTTCAACCCAAATCACTAATTAAATGATGAAATCAATGATATATTCATGTAATTTATCCAAAACCGAGTTAGAATCACCTATCCCAATCACTCCCTTAAAAATATCTCCAAGAATCGCCTCAATCCGAGCTACCAAAATCAAATTGTGAAATAAACTCAAACCCTCGTTTTTGAGATTTTTATATTATGCCAGACGTCCCTTTTTTGCGAATGGGGAATGTGGCCCGCATTCACGAAGCACAAACTCGATTGCCCAGAACTTAACTTTATGCGAATGCGGAAATCTCCCACGCGAATGCGATGCTTCGCATAACTTGGCCTACGCGAACATGTCCCCCTGACCGCGAACGCGAATGCTAAAAGCCTGGTGCCTAGCCTGCCTCCACCTTCTACGCGAACGCGTGTTCCTCATCGCGATCGCGATGCACAACTTTCCCAGACCATCACGAACATGTTGCTCTATCCGCGAACACGAAGAACAAATTCTTACATGCCCCAAATCACTCTTCGCGAATGCGATACCTCTCTCACGAATGCGTACAAGGAAACCAACACCAGGAAACTCAGCAGTCTTCCATGTTCCAAAATGCGCCAAACATGAACTGAATCACACCCAAGGCCCCCGGGGACCTCAACCAAACATATCAATAAGTCCTAAAATATGATACAAGCTTAGTCGAGGCCTCAAATTACATCAAAAAATATTAAAAACACGAATCGCACACCAATTCAAGCCTAATAAACTTATGAACATCTAACTTCTATATTTGATGCCGAAACCCATCAAATCAACTCCGACTGACTTCAAAGTTTGCATACAAGTCATAAATGACACAACAGACCTATTCCAACTTCTGGAACAAAAATCTGAGCCCGGTAACAACAAAGTCAACTCTCGGTCGAACTTCTCAACTCTTTAAACTTCTATTTTTCCAACTTTTGCTATTTCAAGAAAAAATCACCTACGGACCTCCAAATATCTATCCGAACACACTCCAAACTCCATTCCGGAGTCATTTACACATAAATCAACATCCGGTCAACTCTTTCAACTTAGGCTTCCAACCTTGGGGCTAAGTATCCCAATCTATTCCGAAACATCCTTGGAACTGAACCAACTACCCCGGCAAGTCACATAATAACAACTGAGCTCAAAAAAATTAGTAAATAGGGGAACGGGGCTACAACATTCAAAACGACCTGTTGGGTCGTTACATCATCTCCCTCTTAAACAAACGTTCGTCCTCGAACGGGTCTAGAATCATACCTGGAGTCTCAAATAGGCGTGGATATCTGCTCTGCATCTCTTGCTCAGTTTCTCAAGTAGCCTCCCCAACTGGCTGACTTTTCCACTGCACCTTCACTGAAGCTATGTTCTTTGACCTCAACTTTCGAACCATCTGATCCAAAATGGCCACCAGCTCCACATCATAAGTCAAATCACCATCCAACTGAACTGTGCTGAAGTCCAAAACATGAGACGGATTGCCGACAAACTTTCGGAGCATGGAAACATGAAAGAATAGATGACCCCTCGACAGACTAGGCGGCAAGGCAAGCTTGTAAGCCACCTCCCCAATACTCTCAAGCACCTAAAAAGGCCCAATATACCGAGGGCTCAACTTGCCCTTCTTCCTAAACCTCATAGCATCCTTCATAGGCAAAACTCTAGGTAGTACCTTCTCCCCCAAAATATAAGCAACATGATTAACCTTCTGATCGGCATAACTCTCCTATCTAGACTGCGCCGTTTAAAGCCGATCCTGAATAAACTTTACCTTGTCCAAAGCATCCTGAACCAAGTCAGTACTCAATAGCCTAGCCTCACCCGGCTCAGAGCATCCCAATGGAGACTGACACCGTCTCCCATACAAAGCCTCATACAGAGCATCTGAATGCTCGATTGGTTGCTGTTGTTGTAGGAAAACTCTACAAGCGGTAGAAACTGATCCCGAGAACCCCCCATATCTATGAGACAAGCGCGTAGCATATCCTTCAATATCTGAATAGTGTGCTTGGACTATCCTTCTGTCTGAGGGTGGAATGATGTACTCAAATCAACCCGTGTGCACAACTCTCGCTGCACTGCTCTCCAAAATGACGATGTAAACTGCGTGCCCCATTCTGAAATGATGGACACCGGCACACCATGAAGGTGAACAATTCAGGAGATATAGATCTCAGTCAACCGCTTCGAAGAATAAGTAGTCCCAACTGGAATGAAATGTGCGGACTTGGTCAACCGGTCCATAATCATCCATATAGCATCAAACTTCCTCAAAGTCTGTGGGATCCCAACTACGAAATCCATAGTGATACGCTCCCTTTTCCACTCCAGAATCTCAGTCTCCGAAGCAATCCGCCGGGCCTCTGATGACAATTTAGGCACCGAGCTACCAACCCCACTATGTCTTTTTTCATCCTCCTCCACCAATAGTGCTGCCTCAAATCCTGATATGTCTTTGTGGCACCCGGATGAATACCGCAAACTGTGGGCTTCCTCAAGAATCCACTCATGTAGCCTATCCACATTGACCATTCAAATCTGACCTTACATCCGCAACACCCTATCAACTCCAATAGTAAAATCCTTGGCATCATCATGCTGAACCGTGTCCTTAAGAATAAGCAAATGAGGGTCATCACATTGTCGCTCTCTGATGTGATCATATAAGGAAGACCGAGAAACCACACAAGCTAGAACCCGACTGGGCTCCGAAAAATCTAATCTCACGAATTAGTTGGATAAGGCCTGAACATCTGATGCAAGTGATCTCTTACCAACAGGAATGAATGCAAGGCTACCATACTCACTGCCTTTCTACTCAAGGCATCGGCCACCACATTGGCCTCCCTTAGATGATATATAATGGTAATATCATAGTCCTTTAGTAGCTCCAACCATCTCTGCTGCCTCAAATTTAGATCCTTTTGTTTGATCAAGTGCTGGAGACTCCAATTATCCATAAATACCTCACAAGACACAACGTAGAGATAATACCTCCAAATCTTCAATGCATGAATGATGGCTACCAACTCCAAATCATGAACATGGTAGTTTTTCTCATGGGGCTTTAACTGGCGCAAAGCATAAGCAATCACTTTCCCTCCTGGATCAATACACACCCAATACCAATCCAAGAAGCATCACTCTACACTATATAAGAGCCTGACACGAAGACAAAACTAGAACTGGAGTTGTGGCCATGGCAGTCTTGAGCTTATGAAAGATCTCCTCACACTCATCCAACCACTTGGATGGAGCACCCTTTTGGGTCAATTTGGTCAAAGGCGCTGTAATGGACGAGAAATCCTCCACAAAGCGACGATAATATCCGCCTAAGCCGAGAAAGCTCCGAATCTCCATTGCTGAAGACGTTCTGGGCCAACTCTAAACCGCCTCTATCTTCTTTGGACCCACCTTAATCCCTTCACTGGACACCACGTGCCCTAAGAACGTCACCGAACTAAGCCAAAACTGACTCTTGGAGAAATTGGCATAACGCTTTTGCACCCTCAACCTCTGTAGTACAATCCTCAAATGCTAGGCATGCTCCTCCTAACTATGTGAATACACCAGGATATCATCAATGAATACTATGACAAACGAATCGAGATATGGCTAGAATACACTGTTCATCAAATGCATTAATGTTGCTAGGGCGTTGGTCATCCCAAAAGACATCACAAGGAACTCATATTGACCATAGCGGGTCCTGAATGCCGTCTTTAGAATATCCGAGTCCCGAATGTTCAACTGGTGATACCCCGACATCAAATCAACATTAGAGAACACCTTCGCTCCCTAAAGCTTGTCAAATAAATAATCAATGCGCGGCAAAAGATACTTGTTCTTGATAGTAACTTTGTTCAAATACCTATAATCGATGCACATCTGCATAGTACCATCCTTCTTCTTCACAAACAGAACCGGTGCACCCCAAGGCGACACACTAGGCCTAATAAATCGCTTATCAAGAAGTTCCTGAAATTGCTGTTTCAGTTCCTTCAACTCTGCTGGTGCCATACGATATGGAGGGATAGAAATGGGTTGAGTGCCCGGCACCAAGTCAATACCAAAATCAATATCTCTGTCGGGTGGCATGCCCGACAGGTCTGCAGGAAACACAACCAGAAAGTCTCGCACTACTGGAATAGAATCAATAGTGGGAGTATCAACACCAACATCTCTCATAAAGGCCAAATATGACAAACACCCTTCCCAACCATCCGTTGGGCCTTCAAATTTGAAACCACCCTGCTGGGAAAATAATCCAGAGAACCTCTCTACTCGATCCTTGGCAACCCCGGCATCGCCACCGTCACGGTCTTAGTGTGACAATCCAGAATAGCATGACATGGAGCCAACCAATCCATACCTAAAATCACGTCGAAATCAACCATACCAAATAATAAGAGATCAACTCTAGTCTCCAATCCTCCAATGGTCACCACACACGACCGATACGTACGGTCCACAACAATAGTATCGCCCACTGCCATAAATACATGAACAGGTGAAACTAAGCACTCACGGGGCATATCCAAATAACGAGTAAAATAGGATGATACCTAGGAATAAGTAGAACCAATGTCAAATAATGTGGAAGCATCTCTTTAACATAGAAAAATAATATCTGTGATCACTTCATCTGAAGCAACGACCTCAGGCCTTGCAAGAATAGCATAGAATCGAGCCTGACCGCTAGTTGATCGGCCTCCCCCTCTAGGGCAACCTCTAGCTGCCTGAGCCTCACCCCAGCTGGCTAGGCAGGTGGTGAAGTAACTGGTGCGGAAGTTGGCCCCTGACCCCTCTGCTGAAGTAGACCTCCAAAGAGATAGGGACACTATCTCCATACATGCTCGAACTCCCCGCACTCGAAGCAGCTCCTCGCTGGTGGTGGGGACTGAATCGGGCCTTGAGAACCAGAATAACTGCTGGAAAGACCTGGCGCAGATGAACCCTGAACCAATGGAGCATGGGATAAACTCTAAGCTAGGAGAGCACTGGGAGATGACTGACCCAGATGAGCACTATACGAACCATTATTAGCTAATGCACCTCGATGAACCGGGTGAGCCGTCTAAGTGGGCCTATAAGGATGACCCCTATTGTGGTAGGACTGCTCCCCAGAAGGAACACCGCTGAAATCACCCTAACCACGAGGCCTCTTGGCCTCCCTCTCCTCACGCTCCTAACTTCGGATAAACTCTAGCCGCCGAGCAATAATGACCACCTCGCCAAACCTAGCACCTGATGCATTCTCCCGAGTCATAACAAAATGCAGATGATAGCTGAGGAACAATTTATCACTCTTCAAATCCCAGATCATTTTTCCAGGCAATGGAGAGATCATGGTTTTACCTATATCCATTTTGGTGCTATCCGAATCGCTTTAACATATCACGGAAGAAAAGGTCAACCTGTTGTAGCTCGAATTTCTCTTCTAGATACAAGATACTTGGAGTACCAACATGCAAATTTGGGTACTGCAGAAGTTACCCTGAATGCTGGAACTGCCTTCATAACAATCTTTCCAAATTTCAACATGTCCGTTTATGATCCATACTTAACCGAAGCACTAAAAATCCAAGTCCAAATCCAAGGAGCCCCTCAAGCCAAAGATTCTATCCAAGCCACTCTTCATCACCAAATGGCGTGGCGAGTCCAAAATCATGCCATGGATCTTTGCCTTCCCGGAGGAGAAAATGCTTTACTCTTAAATATTGATGCTACCAAAGGAAACACCATGTGCACCCAAATACCCAGACAAATTTCAAGAGATGAACTTGTCAAAATTCTTCCTGATTCCTGGATCACAAATTATGAAAAGTTACGAGAACTGGAGGAATCCCTACAATCTGGTGAACCAACTTTTACCAAAAGAAATGACAAAACCGTTTGCACAAGTTTTGACCATTCCTACCTCAAAAAACCCAATAAACCATCTTTTCTTTCCAAATGATTCAACCCAAAGATACAACAGATACATACCTTGAACCTGATACATAGCTCTTTTGGAATATACAAAGCATCATGGAAGAACATGACTGGTGTCAAAGTTTTGACAAAAATGGAAAGAATACTTGGTGGTTCAAATGTCCCTTTATGGGACACTGCCCTTGGGATCTTGATTGCGACTGTCAAGACTGTTTAGAAGATCCAAATGGAGAATATGATGAACACCACCAGTGTCATGGGGAAAGGTTCGGCCTCAACAAAACCAGACCAAAATCCAAGAAATAGGGGAAAACCACTGAAAAACAATTTCGAGCCAGATATGAAAATAAAGACCCTTCAATTGGCTCATTAAGCCATCCAGGTAAATATGAATTTCTTGTCAGTTACAAACCCTAGGAATGGCCAAAATTACTAGAAAAATTCACTCTAAGTTGGGAGATAGTGAAACTACACCCAAACCCAAATCACCATCAGCCTATACCTCACAACCCAAAAAGCCACCTGAACCTAAAACTTCACCAATTCCGAAAATCACAAATCCCCCACAACCACAGATATTCATGCTAAGTCCTTCAAGCTCCAGTCATACCCAAGACTTCCCTTCACTACAACCTCTTGAAAAGGAGGGAATAAGCCATGCTCCAAAAATTCCCATAAAAAAATGAGGTACTACCTACTGGAGAAAAACCCCCAACAAGTAACATCGAAGCAACAATGAACTGGCAATCCGAAAACTCCATCTGCCAAAACAAGGTACAGAACAACATTGGCAACACCATAAAGAACGTGGCCCATATACAAAACAAAACGATGAGCAAAGTTGAAACAATTGAGAAAACGATGGAGCAAACATCGTCTCGCCTTGACAGACTAATCAAAGCATTGGAACTAAGATTGGCAAATTTACAATACGAGATTTGTCCGCCAGGAACTTCACTTTTCCAATTCTTATAACAACAACAAAAGGAGATAATTTCCATCAAAGAACATATTCAACTTTTGAGAAATGACCACTTTAGGCCACAAACAACCCCAGTTTTCCCTTCAAAACCGACTTTCTTCCCTATGTCTCCACAAGCATATTCCCCACCTAAATTGGACTACACCTTTTCTACTTATGCATCTACCTCACAAAATCCAATCTCTTTCACCCAACCCTTAAAAGAAGAACAGGAGTTTGATATTGCAAAATTGGTTTGGGAAAGGAAAGACGCCCTTGCAGCACAGAAACAAACCAAGAAAAGGCGAGACCAAGGAGAAAGTTCAAAAGGGTTTAACCCCAAAAATCTGATGATTTCTGACCAGAAGGCTCCAGACCTCTATGTCTCTCAGCCAAGATGCATATCAGAAGAAGATACTCCATGGTCAGAATCTCTGAATTCATCAGAAGATGAATCAATGGAAGATTGCTCTCAATCAAGCAATGAATTCACAACGAACTCTTCCGAAGATGACAATCCCCCAATATTTGTAATCCAGCTAAGAGAGCCAGAAGTATCTGAGATAGATGAGGAACAAGAAGGCATGACAGATGAGCCAATCCTAGAAAGGAGATACGAGCCCATGGCGTCCAAGCCAGCTGGAACCGGTTTCCATACTTTCACCTTAGACAATGTCAAGGTTTCAAAATGGCCTCAGAGGATCCAAGACTTCAATACTTGGATGGTGACAAAAAATTTGGCAGAACGAGAAAAGTATATTATCCTGTCAGAACTCACTTCACGATTCTCAGGAATCCTCAGAGATTGGTGGAAGTCAATTGGAATCCAAGACAAAAATACTTTTCTCACTTCCCAAGATTTTGCCTTCAACATTCGGGTCCTACATGAAGTTTTCTGCGGAGATACTGGCCAAAGACAGGAGAAAATGCGAAGAAAACTCTTTGAGATGAAGTGTGTCATTCGACAGAATTGACGTTGACAAGAATTTTCAAAAAATGGCAAAGATATACTTTGAAATCGGCGGAGACATCAATCTGAAGCAAGCCATTGTCTCTTCCCTTCAAAGCTGTTGGCAAGCCGAACCATGACCATCATTGAATAAAAGTTCCTGTCCATAACTATCCCACAAATTGGTTACATCAGGCAAGTTATTTTCGTTGCATTGGATGACATTTGTACAAAGTGCTCAGCCCGAAAGTGATTTATCCAGCACAATCCAGCGCTTGACAAAACATGCAGCAAATCTGATCTAATCACCGGATCAGGATGTTCCTGCCACACGTCCAGACGACGTAAAGAATTCAGGAGGTTCAAATGGCCAAGAATTCCAGATGGAAAATCAAGATCCAAGAGGCGCACAAAATATTTCAGACGCAGAAGGCCAGGAAATTTTCACAAGAAGGACAGATGCTTTATTTGCCATAATATTGGACATTTCGCAAAAAATTATCCCTAATCAAGAAGATCTGTCAAACTCCTTAAAGAGATTGAAGATTACACTGGCATACATCTTGAAAAAGAGGAGGACCTTGAATCGATATTCTCTGTGGATGACGAACCCAATGAAGAAACTATATTCTCTCTCGATATCTATGAAGATCAAGGCAATGATCAGTACCAAATTTCAGAACCAGTGATCGAGGCCCGAGAGGAGATCAATGCTCTCACAGTCATTCCTCAAGTAGAACTCAAGGTCTATTCATCCAAATCGGATAAACCAGCTCGAGTTATTGCTTTCATCGACGCCGGAGCTGCATCCTCACTCATAAATCCTGTTGTTCTCCCTGAAGATCAATGGGTGCCGCATTTTAAAGATTTCAACACTGCATCAAGTGCAATCTTAACCATAACTATCATTACAAAGCACCCGGTCACAAGTGAGTTCTTTCCAGCATTGAAATACAGAACCAAGCTGCTAGGATCTGATGTGCTTGGACTAGATCTTATTATTGGATTCAACATTTACAGGCAACTTAGAGATCAACTCTAGATCAAGGCTAACGGGATAGCTTTTAAAAAGCAGTTCAGACCTTATTCTGAGATTCTAAGGTGATTACAAGTTGATCACAAGATGATCCTACAACTACTACAAGGACTCCATTATATAGGACTAGGAGGTTATTACAAGACAAATTTTTTGGATAAAGTAAACCTATCTTACATGGAAAACTTATCTACAAGCGGGTGCCTCTCGTCATGTGAAGGACATTAGGCAAAACAACTAAAAACCCCTGAAAACATGTGAACGGGGTGAAATATACATGGTGTAGCATGTGAAAGTATGAAGGAGCATGTGACGCCATGTGAAAGTATTGTGTTGCATGTGAAGAAGCATGTGGGGGCATGTGGAAACATGTGAAAACAAGGTGAAGTGGGTCTCGGATAGCATGGAAAGATGTGAAATTTTTTCTTGGCATGGGTAGGATATTTTTGAGGGTTTTTGGGTAGGTAGTGGAGGATTATTGTGGGAAAATAAGGTGAAGTGGGGTTCGGATAGTGTGGAAAGATGTGAAAATTTGTCTTGGCATGGGTAGGATATGTTTTGAGGGTTTTTGGGTAGGTAATGGAGGATTATGGTGGGATTAGTAGGTATTAAGACAATTATCCTTTATCGATCGTAGAATTGTCTTCCAGGCATCTTTTCGAAGACCTTGTGAAGTAACGCCTGGAACTTGACGGTTCTTCCCTGCTATGTTCCTTTCCATTTGGACTGAGAGATGTAATCCGCAACTTTAATCTGGAAATGTCATTGGTGATCTTTTCTCGGATGACTTCATATGGTGTTTGATATTCTTTTGCTACTTCCCGGACTCTTTCCCAGTGAGGATGGGTATTGGTATAATTCCAGCTTGCCCAATGTTTTGGCCATATCTCTTTCGGGATGCACCTATTTTGTTGAAAAAGGATTCTTTGTGCCTCGCTATATTCTTCCTCCATTAATAAAATGGACACGGGAAATTTCCACCAGAATGATGCCTCTGCTTGCGCCTGGACTTTTCCATTAATGATCTTCACTGGCCTATGAATCATGAATATTTTTGCTGCGTAGGAATCACTGAAACATTTCACCCAATATCTTCTAGGCTTGAACCATAGTAAAAATATTATAAGGGCTGGTGCAATGTTATCAAAATCCTTGAAGACGTTGCATTTGAATCCCATGAAAATATAATACTGATGGCATAGGTACCATAAAAACCATAGTAGTTCTTGTGGAAAATCCCTGGCTTGAGCTATGAATATATGGCAGAATGGATATTCTGGATTGACACCATAAGGCTTGAGAATGGATCCTCCATATTGCCGGAAAACTCGGAGCTCATAATAAGTTCTTCTTTTCATAATAATTGACAGATCAAAGGGATCCATGAGGTTGAACAACTCCGGTGGATGATCTGTTGGCTTTAATGAACTAGTTCCCGGTGTATTTCGAAACATAAAGATGTGGCTACTTGGCTTCAGTTTTGTTGGGGAAAATCTTTTTGAGAATCCTTCCGGTCGCGATAGAAAATCTGCGAGAATATTATCCTTTCCTTTCAGGTGCTTGACTTGAAACTTGTATGGAGAGAACCATTGAGCCTATCTGAGAATCTGAGGATTGGGGATGATTTTTGAATTTATCCTGATCATTTTTGGGAAAGCCTTCATATCCATTTCTATTAAAAATTTTGTATGGATAAGGAAGAAATTGAATTTCCTAATTCCATTCTTTACTGCAAGAATTTCCTTGAAAGTGGAGTGATAATTTTGCTCGGCCTCTTTAAACTTTCCACTAGCGTATTTTCATATTTTCCTCTGGCCATCTTTTTCTTCAAATAGAACAGCACTCCGATATTCATGGCTGGCTTCAGTTTGCAGTATCTTTTTTCCATCTGAAGGGATGTAGAGAGACTTGACATTTTTACATATCTCCTTTATTTTTCTGACTGCTTCATCCTGTTTCTCTCCCCATGATGGTGCCTTTTTCTTGAGCATTTCTGTGAGCAGTGAAATATATGTAGAGATATTTGGGATGAAATCTCTTACATAATTTATTACACCCAAGAACTGTTGGATCTGCTTTATTGTGACGTTGGTATCCGGAAATTTAAGTAATTCCTGACATATATGTGGTCCTGGACTGTATTCACCTTTGGGAAAAATGCATTCTGAGAAAATCAATCTCCTTTTGAGCAAGAACCATCTTTTTTGCTGAGAGCATGATTCCGTACTGTGTTACTAATGCCTCAAATTAACGAAGCAAGTTAACATGTTCTTCCAATGCATCACTAAATAACAGGATGTCATCAATATAAACTAAGGAGGTATGGAGGATGGGTTGGAAGATTTTTATCATGGCTTTTTGCAACAAGGAGGGTGCAGTTTTCAACCCGAAGGGCATGACTTTCCACTGGAAGTGATGATCGGGGATGCAAAATCCCGTTTTAGCTCGTTCTTTAGGGTGGATTCCCAATTGCCAAAATCCAGATTTTAAATCAAACTTGGAAAAATATTTGGCCTTGGCTAAGTGGGAGAAAAGAGTGAGTTTATTTGGGATGGGGAATTTATCATCTTGGAGGAAATGGTTTAGTGGCTGGTAATTAATAACTAGCCTGAGTTTTCCTCTTGTCTGCTCAGCTCTTTTGTTGACATAAAATGCTTCGCATGCCCATTGTGAATCTGACGGCTCTATCAGATCAAATTCCAAAAGTTCTTCGCATTCTTTCTTTGCAAGCTGAAGATGATCTGGATTCATGCCTGAATGACTAGCTTTTGTTGGATTGATGTTTTCATTTTTCTTGAAAGGGAGCTTGATAAAAAACTCTTGGTTTTTCCATAATGGGCTTTTCTCTTTCTTCATGATATCCTTGTGGGATTCGGTACATGAATGTTCAATGAGATTCTGCTCAATCTCTTTGATTTGTTCATCATTGGTGATTTGGAATAGCCTTGGAATCTCAGAATAAGGTTTGAACTGCTTTTTAAAAGCTATCCCGTTAGCCTTGATCTGGAGTTGATCTCTAAGTTGCCTGTAAATGTCGAATCCAATAATAAGATCTTTTCCTGGCACATCAGACCCTAGCAGCTTGGTTCTGTACTTCAATGCTGGAAAGAACTCAATGGTGACCGGGTGCTTTGTAATGACAGTTGTGGTTAAGATTGCATTTGACACAGTGTTAAAATCTTTAAAATGCGACACCCATTGATCTTCAGGGAGAACAGCAGGATATATGAGTGAGGAAGCAGCTCCGGCGTCGATGAAAGCAATAACTCGAGCTGGTTTATCCATTTGGATGAATAGACCTTGAGTTCTACTTAAGGAACGACTGTGAGAGCATTGATCTCCTCTCGGGCCTCGATCACCGGTTCTGAAATTTGGTACTGATCATTGCCTTGATCTTCATAGATATCGAGAGAGAATATAGTTTCTTCATTGGGTTCGTCATCCACAGAGAATATCGATTCAAGGTCCTCCTCTTTTTCAAGATGTATGCCAGTGTAATCTTCAATCTCTTCAAGGAGTTTGACAGATCTTCTTGATTAGGGACAATTTTTTGCGAAATGTCCAATCTTATGGCAAATAAAGCATCTGTCCTTCTTGTGAAAATTTCCTGGCCTTCTGCGTCTGAAATATTTTGTGTGCCTCTTGGATCTTGATTTTCCATCTGGAATTCTTGGCCATTTGAACCTCCTGAAATCTTTACGTCGTTTGGACGTGTGGCAGGAACATCCTGATCCGGTGATTAGATCAGATTTGCGGCATACTTTGTCAAGCGCTCGATTGTGCTGGATAATTTGCTTTCAGGCTGAGCGCTTTGTACAGATGTCATCCAATGCGACGAAAATAGCTTGCCTGATGTAACCAATATGTGAGATAGTTATGGATTGGAACTTTTCTTCAATGATGGTCATGGTTTGGCTTGCCAACCGCTCTGAAGGGAAGAGACAAAGGCTTGCTTCAGATTGATGTCTCCGCCAATTTCAAAGTATATCTTCGCCATTTTTTAAAAATGCCTATCAATGTCATTTCTGTCGAATGACACACACTTCATCTCAAAGAGTTGTCTTCGCATTTTCTCCTATATTTGGCCAGTATCTCCGCAGAAAACTTCATGTAGGACCCGGATGTTGAAGGCAAAATCTTGGGAAGTGAGAAAAGTATTTTTGTCTTGGATTCCAAGTGAGTTCCACCAATCTCTGAGGATTCCTGAGAATCGTGAAGTGAGTTCTGACAAGATGATATACTTTTCTCGTGCTGCCAAATTTTTGGTCACCATCCAAGTATTGAAGTCTTGGATCCTCTGAGGCCATTTTGAAACCTTGACATCGTCTAAGGTGAAAGTATGGAAACTGGTTCCAACTGGCTTGGACGCCATGGGCTCGTATTTCCTTTCTGGGATTGGATCATCTGTCATGCCTTCTTATTCCTCATCTATCCCAGATACTTCTGGCTCTCTTGGTTGGTTAACAAATATTGGGGGATTGTCATCTTCGGAAGAGTTCGTTGTGGATTCATTGCTTGATTGAGAGCTATCTTCCATTGATTCATCTTCTAATGAATTCAGAGATTTTGACCATGGAGTATCTTCTTCTGATATGCATCTTGGCTGGGAGACATAGAGGTCTGGAGCCTTCTGGTCAGAAATCATCAGATTTTCGGGGTTGGACCCTTTTGAACTTTCTCCTTGGTCTCGCCTTTTCTTGGTTTGTTTTTGTGCTGCAAGGGCATCTTTCCTTTCCCAAACCAATTTTGCGATATCAAACTCCTATTCTTCTTTAAAGGGTTGGGTGAAAGAGATTGGATTTTGTGAGGTAGATGGATAAGTAGAAAAGGTGTAGTTAAATTTAGGTGGGTAATATGCTTGTGGAGACATAGGGAAGAAAGTCGGTTTTGAAGGGAAAACTGGGGTTGTTTGTGGCCTAAAGTGGTCATTTCTCAAAAGTTGAATATGTTCTTTGATGGAAATCGTCTCCTTTTGTTGTTGTTGGAAGAATTGGAATATTGAAGTTCCTGGCGGACAAATCTCGTATTTTAAATTTGCCAACCTTAGTTCCAATGCTTCGATTAGTCTGTCATGGCGAGACGATGTTTGCTCCATCTTTTTCTCAATTGTTTCCACTATGCTCATCATTTTGTTTTGTGTATGGGCCACGTTCTTTATGGTGTTGCCAATGTTGTTCAGTACCTTGTTTTGGCAAATGGAGTTTTCGGATTGCCTGTTCATTGTTGCTTCAATGTCACTTGTCGGGGGTTTTTCTCCAATAGGTAGTACCACGTTTTTCTTGGGAATTTTTGGAGCATGGCTTATTCCCTCCTTTTTAAAAGGTTGTAGTGAAGGGAAGTCTTGGGTATGACTGGAGCTTGAAGGACTTAACATGAATATCTGTGGTTGTGGGGGATTTGTGATTTTCGGAATTGGTGAAGTTTTAGGTTCAGGTGGCTTTTTAGGTTGTGAGGTATGGGTTGATGGTGATTTGGGTTTGGGTGTAGTTTCACTATCCTCCCAACTTTGAGTGAATTTTTCTAGTAATTTTGGCCATTCCTGGGGTTTGTAACTGACAAGAAATTCATATTTACCTGGACGGCTTAATGAGCCAATTGAAGGGTCTTTATTTTCATATCTGGCTCGAAATTGTTTTTCAGTGGTTTTTCCCTTTTTCTTGGATTTTGGTCTGGTTTTGTTGAGGCTGAACCTTTCCCCATGACGCTGGTGGTGTTCATCATATTCTCCATTTGGATCTTCTAAACAGTCTTGACAGTCGCAATCAAGATCCCAAGGGCAGTGTCCCGTAAAGGGGCATTTGAACCACCAAGTATTCTTTCCATTTTTGTCAAAAATTTGACACCAGTCATGTTATTCCATGATGCTTCGTATATTCCAAAAGAGCTCTCTATCAGGTTCATGGTATGTATCTGTTGTATCTTTGGGTTGAATCATTTGGCAAGAAAAGATGGTTTTATTGGGTTTTTTGAGGTGGGAATGGTCAAAGCTTATGCAAACGGTTTTGTCATTTCTTTTGGTAAAAGTTTGTTCACCAGATTGTAGGGATTCCTGTGGTTCTCATAATTTTCATAATTTGTGATCCAGGAATCAGGAAGAATTTTGACAAGTTCATCTCTTGAAATTTGTCTGGGTATTTGGGTGCACATGGTGTTTCCTTTGGTAGCATCAATATTTAAGAGTAAAGCATTTTCTCCTACGGGAAGGCAAAGATCCATCCAAGCCACTCTTCATCACCAAATGGCGTGGCGAGTCCAAAAAACCTCCTAATCCTCTCCCTCTCTGTGGGAACCAACCATATCGCATAACGGGCCAACTCTGAAAATCTCATCTCCTACTGGGTCATAGACATGCCCTCCTGGCGTAGCTACTCAAACTGCCTACTCAGCTCCTCCCTAAGGGTCAGTGGCACAAACTTCTCCAAGAAGAGGACAGAGAACGCGTGCCATGGAAGTGGTGCAACATCAGCTAGCCTGCTCCGTTCATAGTCCTCCCACAATCTAAAGGCTACCCATGTCAGCTGAAAAGTAGTAAATGAGACTCCACTAGTCTCCAGAATACCCACCGTGCGGAGAATCCACTAGCACCAATCCAACAAGTCCTGAGCATCCTCAGACTCAGTCCCACTAAATGTTGGGGGCTTAAGCCTCCCAAACCACTCTACTCTCTTATGCTCCTTATCACTCATAATGGGACCCACCTAGACTTGAGAGACTACAATCGGCTAGGCTAGTAGTACCCTCGGTGTTTGAAGTCCCTACATCACCTATTTGGGAGTACGGGCGGGGGGAGTCTGAGCACCTCCCCCGGCCTGAGAAGTGGCTAGCGCGGCCAGAACTGATACTGCTTGAGCAAGGCTAGTGCAAGCAGTCAAGATCTAGGCCAGAGCCTCCTGAAGGCCTGGAATAACAATAGGCACAACTGGTGCCTAAGCTAGTCCCACTAGCTCAACCACATCTGGAATCTTCTCCTGAGTTGGAGCAACTGGTGGATCTGCAGCTGCTGCTCTAGCTATTGTACGAGCTGCACCTCGGCCCCTATTGTAGCCCTGGCCTCTCGTGGCCCTAGCTGGTGGTACTGGTTACCCTCCGCCCGGTCCTGTAGCACATGTCCTCACCATCTGCGAGAGAATAGAATAAGAAAAGTTTAGTTTTCGAAATCAACAAATTCACACGAAAAGAACACAAGAAAATGATGTTTGCTAATGGTTCAGCAGCCTCTTGA
Organism: Nicotiana obtusifolia; assembly: GCA_002018475.1. Lineage (NCBI taxonomy): Eukaryota > Viridiplantae > Streptophyta > Magnoliopsida > Solanales > Solanaceae > Nicotiana > Nicotiana obtusifolia. The sequence continues at coordinate 231,664 of MCJB01020736.1, forward strand.
AGATAAGTACTGACATCTCCGTACCGATCCGCTAGAATCTACTAAACCTGCTCATGACTTGTGAGACCTATATGTAACCTAGGCTATGATACCAACTTATCACAACATAAATCTCACATGTGTGCTGGCACCTATCCCAATACTAGGCAAGCCGACATCCAAAATAAACCACGCATTCTTTAAGTTTGAAAAAAATATGATAAAATAAGTTTAAGAGTAAAATCTCATAAATACTTATACGAAAATACCACGACTCAATATAATATTCCCCTAAAATCTGGGTGTCACTTAGTGCATGAGCATGTATACAATAACATGGTTTGAAACACAGTCTAGGAAGATAGAACAATATAAAAATACTAAAGGATAAAGCAGTAGATTCAAGTTCTACGGACGCCAAAGCAGCTTCCTCGAAAATCTCCGAACTGATAAAGCTCCAAAATCAGCAACCACCGTACTCGAAAGTACCTGGATCTGCACACGAAGTGCAGAGTATAGTACAAGTACAATAGACCATATGTACTCAATAAGTAACAAGACTAACCTTCGGTTGAATCGACCGACTCACAATTCATATGGTGCACACCCACACGCCCATCACCTAGCATGTGTTTCACCTTAACACCAACGACAAAACACGTAATTCAGGGATTCATACCCTCAGAACCAAGTTTAGAAGCATTACTTACCTCAAACCGTGCAAATCTTCACTCCAACAAGCCCCTGCCTCGCGAATCAATTCCATATGAAAAAGCTAAGTTCTTAATCAAAATTCATAAAGTCTAGTAAAAAATTCAATCCCGGGCCCACGTCTCAGAATCCGACAAAATTAACAAATCCGAACACCCATTCAACCATGAGTCCAACCATACCAAAATTTCTCAAATCTGATCATAACTCGACCTTCAAATCCTCAAATTAAAGTCAATGAAGTTTCTACAATTTTTCCCGAACTTTTCACCAAATCAGTAATTAAATCATGAAACCACTGATATTTTCATGTAATTTAACCAAAATCGAGTTAGAATCACTTACCCCAAAAATCCCTTTAAAATCTTTCTAAGAATCGCCTCAATCCGTGCTCCCAAAATAAAATTTTGAAACAAACTCAAACCCTCATTTTTAAGGTTCTTATATTATGCCAGACGTCCCTTCTTCACGAACGCGGAATATGCCCTGCGTTAGCAAAGCGCAAACTCAGCTGCCCATAACTTAAATCTACGTGAACATGAAAATCTCGCACACGAATGCGATGCTTCGCAGAACTTGGCCTATCGAACGCGTCCCCCTGACCGCGAATGCGAAGGTTAAAGGCATGGTGCCCAGCCTGCGTCCACCTTCTACGCGAACGCGTGTTCCTCATCGCGATGGCGATGCACAACTTTCCCAGACCTTAGCAAACGCGGTGTTCTCTTCACGAACACGAAGAACAAATTCTCACTTGCCCCAAATTACTCTTCGCGAACGCAAGACCTCTCTCACGAACGCATACAAGGAAACCAGCACCAGCAAAATCAGTAGTCTTCCAAGTTTCGATATGCGCCGAACATGATCCGAATCATACCAGAGGCCCCCGGGACCTCAACCAAACATCCTAAAAAGTCCTAAAATACGAGACCAACTTAGTCGAGGCCTTAAATCACACCAAAAAATATCAAAAACATGAATTGCAGCCCAATTCAAACCTAATGAACTTATGAACTTCTAACTTCTAGATTCGATGCCGAAACCTATCAAATCAACTCCGATAGACCTAGAATTTTGCAAAAAAGTCATAAATGACACAATGGACCTACTCTAACTTCTGGAACAACAATCTGAGCCCGTTAACTACAAAGTCAACTCTCGGTCAAACGTCTCAACTCTCCAAACTTCTAATTTTTAAACTTTCGCCATTTAAAGATAAAAACACCTATGGACCTCCAAATCAATATCCAGATACTCCTAAGCGCAAAATCACCATACAGAGCTATCAGAACCATCAAAATTCCATTCTAGAGTCATTTACACATAAGTCAACATCTGGTCAACTCTTTCAACTTAAGCTTCCAACCTTGAAACTAAGTGTCCCAATCCATTCCGAAGCATCCCCGGAACCGAACCAACCACCCCGGCAAGTCACATAACAACAATCGAGCATAGAAAAATTAGTAAATAGGGGAACGGGACTACAACACTCAAAACGACCGGCCAGGACATTACATATATATGTGTGTGGTGTGTGTGTGTGTTTTTATATATATATATATATATATCTAACTATATACATACAAAATTAATTAAATATTATATAGTACCTATAATTAATTTGTATCTTGGACAGTTCTTAAACAAAATAATTTTTTATATTTAAAATTATATTACCGACTGATTTCGGTTGGAATTGTCGTGGTCAAACGGTCAAAGGCCACTTAAACATACCGATCTTCCGACCGATTTCAATCGAAAATTTCCAAATTAGACCTGCCAGAGACGGGATTCTTCCTCATTTTCCTCTTTTCTCTATCTCTCTTTTTCTCCTCCTCCAGTCGCGATTCCCCCAAATCTCCACCCAAAATCAACTCCTATTTCCCTCCTCACCCAAAAATAAAGCCTTCGAAGTCCCCCCCCCCC